>JAECUM010083034.1:0-11957 GCA_016617855.1 Megalonaias nervosa | reverse complement strand
TGAGATAGGGTTGTGTCCAGATGCTATCAGGTGCCCAAGGTGGGGAAACATGGGAACATTTTATAAAAACAATCTCTATCAGCAAAACAATTATATGCTAAGCAATGCAGGAACAGTCAAAGACAAGAAATGTTGCCTGAAAAAGAAACCTCCGCTGGATGAGGATGAGGAACCCGCGGTTTCGATCCAGACTAAGTACAGTGGGAATTCATTTTTTTTCTTCAGTTTTGGAGTAAATTAAGGTAGTAGTAAATAATATTTTAAAACATTTCATGCCTCCTATATTATTTTAGCAGTAATATTTAAAGAAAATCAGAAAATTAGATTAGTGAGAAATCCTGGTTATTATCACATTCAGTTTGCCTCTTTTTTCCTAATAATTGTTATTGCTTACAGGTGGTTGCGTGATTTTCATTTTGAATCAAGCTGGTGCACTACAGATTTTCCCTTACAAAGTTCTTTCATATGGACTCAGAACACAATTAATTTACTACATATTCTCTACATTTATTTCTCAGTACTGAACTTTCCACTGTGTGACAATCAACACTAATCATATGTTAATCTAAAATACCATCAAAGATGACTGTACGGTGAAGTTCTTGTCATAGGTTCACCGGCATTTCTTTGAGAGGCTGGACTGTAAACAAAGCAACGTGCAATGGAACATAGATTTCACTTCCGGATAATTACCAAGGCCTTATTACTTACTGTGCACTGTCGCCGAAACACGCACAAACAACCAGACCATAAACTCATATTCTAAAGAAGAAACCCTTACCTTTAAATCCACACCAAGAATGCCTAAATCTAACTCTTGTATCTCCACCAAAAGGAGACAAGAAAAAATGCTCTAAATACAGAATGGGACTACATTCGTGGGTACTGAACTGGAACTAATAATTGTAATCTGATTCCATATTTTGTCCACACCACCACTCACACCCCCAACTGTCGCAAACCTCGGGAGACAACCCGCTCCTCTCCTTTGTGATAAAGTAACGTAATGGATTGTCTCTCGTGGCTTACACCTATTACTTCGCCCGCATTATCGGAAAATAACTCGTTTGAAACACGTGAAGGTTTAAGTTTTGTACCTTCGTGATATATCAACACAACAGAAAACTGTACTTATGGGCATTATACTGAGTTTTTAGTTTCCGTAGAAAAAAAAATGAATATATTAGAATAGGATACTTTTGGATCAGTTTTTTAAACTTCGGGGTTTCTTGAATTTTTTAAAATTTTCTTCATGCAGGTAATATTTTGTAAAAAATAACATATTTCTTTTATGATGTTTGTGATGAATAAAAATGATCTTTGCCATTGCTAACTCAACTTAAAATAATAAATGAGTAAAATGATCATATAGATCTTGTGGTCATACGTAGTTTCATCCTGTATAGCATTATACTCTTTTCCCATGCCTGTCAGTCATGATGAAAATGGCATTATCAGTGTCTTTATTTATTTACTTGCGCAATAAAATTAATTTTACACTATCGCAAAGATTTTGTGAATAAAGTACCTTTTTGATAAGAAAAATACTTTATCTCTTTTAAATTTTCAGTTGATTTAAAAATTTGCAATTCACTGGTGTTCTGAACATAATTTTATTTATTGCTTGATTAACGAATGTAATTTTGTGTTTAATTCACCATATATTTAAATTGAATCACGTCTTTGTTATTTTATATATTTATTTTTGTTCCGTCTTTCCTGTTATTTTCATAAAATTTTACAAGAATTAGTGAACGAAAAAATATATCAACTAAAGTGAAGGTATAAAAGCATGACATATTCTAGTTGACATGATTCATGCGGGAAACTACTGTGAACAAAAATAGTTTTACCGAAATTAGGAAAATCATTTAATGTTTAAGCTATTATATAACAATCGAAAAAAGTAAGAAAACCATATATTACTGTCTCGGGTTATAAAATATACTAATTTCAGGATATTATATTGAAGCACCTGAATATTAGATACGAAACGTCAAGGTACCCAAATTCACCTAATAATTTTTCACAGCGAATTGAATTGAATACTCGTGACAACAATGACAATTAATGTAAATGGTTTAAACATATTTTTGCAATAGTTACAACACATAGGATCGGGCTAGAAGTTCTCACAACTTAGCAACAGCCATCCCCAAAATACACAAGCGCATACATGAAAAGTGGCAATTACTAACAGCTCATGCATATGATTGTGCGTGGATCGAAACACGGTGCATTAAGATAAATAAATAAGGAAATCTTAAATCTTGTTTAAATCTTTTAGAACTTACAATATGTCTAGAAGATTTCACAAATGAGAAATACGTGTTTTGATTTGGGTCGTCTGATAGCTCATCTGATCCAAACAGCAAAAGTTAGTACTGACAGGGATGAATGACTGGTTTAAGCAATGCATTGGTCAAAGTCTTGGTACTGTATATTTCTTGCAATTAAAAATATAATGGTAGGCAGTCTCATCCTCCTCTCCATCTGTGTACAATGGACTGTCAGCAGGAATACTGAAAAATAAATCACTGCTTAAGTCACTGCTGTTTCTTATCCTGGTATGGATAACTGATGATTTGCTGTTGCGGGTGTAATACTATTGCGGGACATAATTGGGTACAACTGAAATTTTACGTTTAAATGTTTGATAATCTGTTTCCTGTTTTACTGGATCTGGCAGCACGTTCCAAATCATTAATGTGGAAATTGTATAGGAATTTCTGGAGATTACTAGACTGTATTTATTGAAATTTATTTGTATTCCGCAAATTGTATTGTATTTTGTGTCCAACAAACGGAGGTACTAGATCTTGTGAAACAGAGTTTATTAAATTTTCTTCTTTCCAATAATGGGAGCCAACCCGTTTCTCTGTAATTAGTGTTAGTAGAAGCGCCACACTGGTTAAGTTCGGTTACAATTCTTCCGGCTTCAAGTTGTAGTATTTGAGACTTAATAAGTCTAAGTAATATGACTTCTTTGGCTTCCATATATTTCCTTTCGAATCTTTTGTTCAAAATAATATTTCAAATGCTCTTCAAGGACTGTTCTTAACACTTCGACATGCTTGGTGGTTATTTCATTATTTTCAAGCAGGTGTGTTAAGCCCCAGTTTTCAGTTAACTACGCGCTTTGTGGTATATCTGTCCTTCTTTTTGATTGTCCTTTTCTGGTTTTGGTCCTATCTTCTTTAGCCTGGCTGTAAATTAGTCGTTGTTTAATTGAGGCTAATTGAAGGTCCTATTGCAGTTGTAGTTGTAATTGAAGCTGCTGTTGTTATCTCTGCTGCTGCATTTGCTGCTGTTGTGATCTTCTTCATTGGTTCATTAAGTTTTGCTTTTTAACTCCACCTTTTGTTTCTTCACTGCTTGTTGTCGATTTTGTTGGTGCTACTGCTGCTGATGATGTTGCTTTAATTGACTGTAATATAGCGACTACTATTGTATTCCTTGCATCTTGCAAATTTATCAAGGAGAATATTATAGGATTAAATCATCATGGTTGGGTATTTATCGATGTGAAAATTTTACCTAATCACTCACAAAGTAAATAAAGTCAGAAAAACTTTATGTAAACTTTGTGAGTGATCAGGTAAAATTTACACATCTATAAATACCCAACCATGATCATTTAATCCTTATAATTCCAATTTACTTCCTTTCTAACATCAAATCAGCAGATCTGATCAACAAAACATTCACTTTTATGTACATCGAAGTTTTCCTTCATTAGCCTCTTAACTGCGATAGAATACATAACCCTATCTTCGCTAGCCAAGATTCATCGATTCTTTATACAGTGATACGGGGTAGAATGTCATAGCGGGTCATGCCAGTGATATAGAGGATCTCATATGGGTAATGATTTGATATTGAATTTATGAAACGAGTTGAATAATGTTCAGCTTTTGCGAGCCTTGGCGAGCAAAAGCGGACATTATTCAACGAGTTTCATAAATTTAATATTAAATCGTTACCCATTTGAGATTCTTTTTATCACATAGTTTTTATTTCAGTGGAAATAATTTAGATAGAAAGAAGAACGAATAATTTCGCTCATTCTGACAGACGGTGCACCTTTCATTTTTTGTGCATAAAATATAGTCCTAAACAAAGCTGAACTGGTAAAAATAGATTGTACTGTTTTACAAACTATAAATCAAAGACAAAGCTTCCATCCGAATAAAGAGAACATTTTATAACGACAAAATCATTTTTCAAAACAGAATTATCAATGCGATGTGATGCTGCCACATTGTTTGATACGGTACACAGTACAGTTGGCCTACAGTAGAGTACATGTTTACCCTAAAATGTCACTTTCAGAACTAAACGGTACATTGTTGCGATCTTCATGTGAAATAGGATTACTGGATGCAAAAATTCCCACATTTACTGCAATGCATTTGTGACCGGATATTTGCAGTATTTGATTTGGAACAATAGACTGTACAGAAGACGTCAACAAATTTATTTTCGTGTCGGATTTACATCCCATATATACTACGTAAAGATGCTGTGGTTGGATAAAGTTCTGTCAGTTAGGAGACCCATATATGTCCAGATTCTTCTGTGAACAGAGGTGAGTTTATTTACTTCTTTAAGTTAACATTTAAACCACGCTTGTATATACGGTGGATTCTATATCTATGTTACAGATATACCGCCCCCCCCCCCCGCCACCCAGTATCAAATAAGCAATACCCTTAGTTTTACTTCTTATTGTTGTTCTTGTCTTGTAGTTTTACGCCATTTTTCTTATGATGATATTGTTAAACATGACATAACAAACCCCTGTGGGGGATAACATATCCATATTCAGACAGCCGAGATAATTTTTCCTCAATTTCCTTTCGCGAGTCGAGTTAAAAAATGGCCGCCAAAAAAATGTTCATTCAAAACAAAACATTCCAGAAAGCGGGGTTTAAAACGTTTTCCCACGATCCCAGCCAATCAGTAAGGAGGATCGTGCACAATAATTTCATGGGCTTATTTGGACAAATCAGAATCACATAAAGTGATATGTTCACATGTATAATATCAAAAATATGAAACTGCACACACTGTAGGCGAAGTGTACCGACTATGTGATAAATATTGTTATGATCATTATTTTAATATATAAAAAATGGTTGTTGCGGTTAAACCAGGAATATTCCTCTTTTTTTTCGATAATTACGGTTGCGTATGGCACGTGTTGTTATATCAACGTCGTTGTTACATTCTACACATTTCGATCTTTCAAAACCAAAATCGTGTCCATTTTTAGTGAGATCCTTTGGTTGACATATGACCCTGACCTTTAATAACCGCTGCTGTAATATGTTGTCGAGGGGAAATGTAATAATTTCCTAAGATTGGCTTCTAAAGCCTGCCATATGCCTTCTTCGGCAAAAGGGGTGAGTGTTGGAGTGCAGGAAGGTCTGTGCAATTACATTGTTTCAACTTCTAATGGTCGATTTTAATCTGTGGCTTGTCATTTTTGATCGGAAATCACAGGAGTGGGTGTGTGGAAGCTTGTTGCTGTTATTATTAGGGTGTATGGCGTTGATGTAGATAAAACTTCACATCAAATGATCTGGAAACATGGAACCAAAAGTAGTCCGGAGAATTTATCGATGTGTAAAAAATTCCAGATCAGTATCATGTGATGACCGTTTACATCAAATCAAAATGTAGAAAACGCAGTCAATTCATAAAAATTGGAATTATTCTCGTTTAGCAATAAAATTTACTGAATGCTGAATATTCTCACCTGTCTAATGATCTTAAAGAATTTTGACTATTAAGCGTATTATGTTTCTGCAAGTAATTTTCTGTGAGTAAAACAATATTTTAAATCAGGTGGAATTCTACTTTATGAGACACAAATAACTAACATTTATATAGAAATCGTTCAGATAAACTTTATATCGTTAACCAGCGGCTAAATGTGTCAGAGATAGATAATCTGCCTTTGCTAGTGTTTATAATATTCCGTCAATATTTATTTTACGTTATTGTATTTTTGAGCATTCACATGTATTTGTTTCCCATCCGCTTCATAATATTCTCAAAGACCTCTTTTAATGATTCTGTTGTATCTTCTCTAATAGTTAATCAATAGATTTCTTTTAAATTGCTGACCTATTATTTATTGCATGTTGAACACACTTGCATACAGTTTAGACACTTACCGGTATTTGGTAACAGCCATTTCTAGCGTGAAATTCAAAAATACCATAGGACAGAGGGCCGTGTTATTCCACGTGGATTTACAATTCCCAAACATCGGATTTGATCCGGAAATAGTATGTACATATCGCCAAAAGAACCCTTCAGCCGACGGTAGCTCAACAGCCACGAGAAATACCAGTAAGTGTATAAAATATACACCGATGTGTGCAGACAAGTGTGGCAGCAGATTTTTGCAAGTTTAATGGATATGCGATTTAAGCCCCTACATCGTCAGTCAATATTATTATAGCTGTAGGGCTGATTTATCGGCATAGTGTTACACATACTTTAAAGAAACAAGGAAAAGTTTACTTATTTAAATACTTTACAGTGGGTAAAAGAGCGAAGAAAATTGGAGTTTAATTTGATGTAAAGAATAGAAATACTGTGAAAGTTATTTGTAGGCTGCTGCACATAAGTTGGAAATGTAAATAAACTATGATAATTAAAGGAACCAAGTTCTTCTCTGTTACATGGAACACGCAATATACTCTTAAGAACTATAAACGTGTCTCCACTAATATCAACACTGGAATCGTCGTGCAGGTCATTATTAAAGGCAACCCTTTTATCAGATTGTCTACATTTGAAGTCATTTTATTCCGATGTTTATAAAACTTGGATTGCTTTTTTCTTGAGGTGTAGAATGTGGTTTTAGACACGGTTCTCCTCTTCTTCAAATATTATATTGAGCAGCTCCAGCGCTGTAAAGTTTCGTCTCCCTAAATGGAATATAAAAGCAAAGTCCTATTTCAGTTTTATTTGGCCATATATCAATAATATAATTGCTTGATTGAAGCGATTTCAATTTTTGGAATGTCTTTTACGAATATAATGACACGTATAATTAACAAATAGTTTCTTTAGAGTTTTCGGACTAAATCGTCATTGGTAAAACATTATAAACCAGTAATTTATCTAAAGAAAGTAGAGAATCATTCATACATGTACATTAGCAAAACAACAAACCAAATTTGCAAACTTAATTTTGACATTTCAAATTTATTTTTTTCAGAGCCTAAAATATTATTTAAGCTAAATAGTATTTTCACGGGTTATTGGCAAATATTCTAAGATGTTTGATTTCATTTCATCCTACAAGAGGTGTAAGCTTGAATATTTGCAAAAAGGCTGGACCATTTTGATTATCACTCTCAGTGACAACTCACCACTATTCTGTGCTTTCTGATAGCCGAGAGGACAGTTTCTTTTAAATAGCCATGCTCCAGCGCGCTTTGTGCTGCAGGTAAAAGCAGCATGTTTTCGATCTCGAGTTGTCCTTAATAATAATAATAATAATAATAATAATAATAATAATAATAATGATATTAATGATGATGATGATGATGATGATGATGATGATGATGATGATGTGAAGAAGAACTAGAATTCCGAAACATTATATATGTATCTTTTAAATATTGTTTAGCATTAAGGACGAATTAAGTTGTGTTTACAAACATTCCTCCTCTTTTTTGAATTTTTATAAAATAATGGCCGCTGTAGAGCGAGGCTGAACAAACTTTCTGTTGGATATACCTCCTGGCATATATCTTTGCTCTTTACATAGTAGTCAGAGGTTTAACAATTATTTTAATGTATACTGAGAATATACCTGTATGCGCTTGTCCTCTTGAAGTTGCAGTCTTTGTTGTTTCACTTGGTTCATCAGACTAATAAAACAGAAGACAATTTTTTGAACAAACAAGAGTGAGAAAAGAGATACAGTAATGGAGATATGACCGTACAGTTCGATAAATCTTAACTCTCGAAGTATGAAAACAAATCCTAAATGAACACTGTGAAAATGTTTAGTTCAATAATCCCATTAGGCACAGAGCTTAGCTTTGTTTTTCCATTTGCAAAATATTCCATTCTCTTACAATATTAGAAAAAGTCTATAAAGATCATCCTCCTTTAAAATTCTACTGGGGGTTTCTTTTTTTGGGGGGTGGGGTATGTTTTGCTTTTGTTAGCAGAAGATTAAGACATCTTCTCTTAGATAATTAATTTCCTAAAATGTGAAAAGTAATGTAATGCTTTGTATGTATCGTCTCCCAGAAGCTTGATATAACATAGCAATAGTGCAAGAATTTTTGTTTCCAGTTTTGCTGTGTTCATAGAAGTATGTACCAGACTGTGAAGTACAAATTGTGTGAATCCGCGTAGCTTGAAATCTTAAACACAACAATTTTAATTGTTTGATGCGATTTAAATTTTGATATATGGCATACATTATTAAATGTAATTTTGTCTTTTACATTTTGAAATTCAACCTTTTACTGAAATTTGTCTGAACAGTTATATTTAAAACAACAAATTTGTATCAATGATAAAAAAATTTCCCAACCCGTAAACATTTTCCCATGCTGTGGTTTAAACAAGTGCTCCACTGTACCCGTTTGCACTATTCGTTCAGTTAAAAAAGAACTGACTGTAATTGAAAGTGGATTTGTCATGAAAACAACACATTGTTAATGTGCATGTGTGTGAGTTAGACCTTGATCATTTGAGTCGGCACCTTTCTACGGATGGAAGGAGTTTGCGATTTATAGTTCGTGGCATTTCCAAGGTTTGCAAGGCTTTCGCTTACTTTTCGTTTGCGTCGTGGAACATGTGTGCAAGAATAGCTTTTATACAGCCCTGAAATCTCCAGAGACTAAAATAAGTCGAGGTCATAATTAAATCCAAGCAGATTTGAGACCTTTTGGCCGCTGACAAAGCTCTCACCCAACCGGATTTCTACAGCTATGAAAGCGACATTTTAGTCGTAATGTGACGAGTTTTATCCGAGGAAGGTTTTGTGTAAATACTTTGAATATTTTAATTTTATAACAATAATAATAAATTCTGTATTTACTGAGAGTAATGTTGTTAGTATACATTGTTACTGAGGAGATAGTGGATACATATAAACAGAAAAAGAACAGATAAAGAATTAAACCGAATAGCATATAAAATTTATTGCACAGAGAGAGAGAGAGAGAGAAGAAGAAGAAGAAGAAGAAGAAGAGAGGAAAATACAGATGCAGAGAAAAGAAAGGGTAACGCACTATAGTTTAATATAATTAGAACTCGCAGGCGGAGCATTCTCATTCCACTCCCCACAATTTAAACAGATTTTCAGGTTTTGATGTAGCCAGAAATATTAGTTTAGTACCCGGTTTTCAACAAAAAGAATAAGATAAATACTTCCTCACTGATTTTATTATTACAACGTGTACCTATTGCCAAAGCTCGTGAAGTCTACTCTTCAATGTCGGTACAACAAAGTGCTGATTAGGATGAGGTTCGGGAATCCATCTTGAAGGATTATAAGCCGGTATCTGAGACATATCGACAAAGGTTTAGGAATTGTTGAAAAGAAACTGGACAAACCCATGTCGTATTTGCAAGGGAAAAAGGAAAATTATTTGCTAGGTGGTGCTCAGCCAAGACTGTTGATAAAGATTATGATAACATCAGACAGCTCACATTAGCTGAAGAGTTCAAGGAGTGTATCCTTTGTAATGTCAAAAATATCATGAACAAAAAGTGGAAACTTTGGAAACTGCTGCTCGCACAGATGTTGATTATTCCTTGACTCACAAAGTTTCACTTGTCAGTAAGTCTTCCTCTGAGCAGTTTCTTTCTTTTTTGGTAAACATTTATCTCAGACTCATACGAGTATTTCCAAACTTCCATTCCGCACAAAAATAAATATTTGGATACATAAATTCAATATTTACTGAAGACTGATTTTACAGAACCATGTACAAAGTAACTGGATTTCACCATGTATTATTGTGCCTAAACTAGATAATACATTCCGCATGTATAATGTCTGTAGAAAAGTCAATAGTCTCATAAAAACAGATTGATTTCCAATGCCAAGAATAGATGATTGCATCGACAAAATTGGAAATGCGAAATAAGTTTAACCTTTTAAAATGATTCTTGCCAATTCCAATCACGGATAGAGCAAAAGAAATTTCTGCTTTTGCAGCTCCAGATGGGCTTTATCAGTACAAAGTGATGCCCTTTGGAATGAAAAAATCTCAGACAACATTCCAACGTCTAATGAAAATGATAATATCTGGTCCAGATAATTGTGTCGCTTAGATTGATGACGTCATCATCTATAACGATACCTGGGAAGATCACTGGGAAACCATTGGGAAATTCTTCGATGCAAATCTGTAATTTAGGTAAAAGTGAGTTTTGCCATGCTTGTGTCACATTTTTAGGACACATTATTGGACAAAGTCAAATTACACCTGTAGAGGTTAATGTCAAGGATATCTCTGAATTCTCAGTGCCTATTAGTAAAGTGCAACTGTTGCGATATTTAAGTGTGGCTGGCTATTGTAAGAGATTGTGCTGAAATTGTTCCATAATTGCCGAGCCCCTGGCAAATTTGTTGAGGAAGAAATCCAAGTTTCATTGGACTGACAAGTTTCAGGAATCTTTTGACAAATTAAAGGTCACACCTAAAAGTGCGCCTTTCTTTCAGCACCAAATTTCTGCCAATTATTTAAAACGTCAGTTGATGCAAGTGATGTAAGTGTTGGTGGAGTACTGATTCAACAAGATAAAAATGGTGTGGATCATCCAGAGTGTTATTTTTCTAAAAACCTAAACAATCACAAGAAACATTATCCCACAATTGAGAAGGAATGCTTAGTTTTGATATTGGCTTTGAGTTTGAAGCGTATATTCAGTTCTATCTCCGGTTGTTGTTATTATTGATCACAATCCCATTACTTTCAAAAATTTAAAATAAAAACCAGAGATGGTTAAGGTCGAGGTCAGTGCAACAAAAATACAGTATTGGCATTAGACACACCAGGGGAAATGATAATGTGATTGCAAATGCACTCTCACGTGTATAGAAGTACTATATTATTTTTTGTGTATATTTTGTGTAATTAACTTGAGCGTCATTCATAAGACAGCTTCCAATGTAATTTTAAGTATTATAGTATCATACACATATTTGACAAATATGTCCAAGAAAGCTTAATTGTATAAATCTTTCTTTTTACTTACGGGGAAGCTCTTAAGTATATTTATCTACATTGGGTGCTTACCTTTTTGTCCATGATTGTAAGTTGAGGAATTATTCATGTAAAGTATTCATTGGAATTGCTAAAGTGCTTATTGATTTTTGGATTAATATATTTCTTTGGATTTATGTGAGCTCATTCAAAGACATTCTGGATTGCATCATGGTATGATATCACGACATTGAAGACTATTATGATTATTCTGAACATTCTATTTTTTTGGACTTGTAATATGACATTTAAGATTATTTGGAATATTATTCCAACTATTTTAGGTGTCTTTTGAATATTCACTTTATATTGTCGAGAAATAAATTTGGTTCTTGATTTTACTTAAATTATTGGTTTCAGTTTCTTTCTGTTACATATTTTAAGACAGAATTGATACAATAGATAGATAGACAGACAGACAGATAGATAAATAGATGGATGGATGGACGGAAGGACAGACGGACGGACAGAAAGACAGACAGATAGATAGATAGATACCATGAATTCATGAACAATATTTTCCCCGACAAGTGAGATGACGACTGGACATCGTGGTGCCAATTTGATGTGTTGTAGAAGAGGATCCTCACAGAATCGCCAATCTCGGAGGAACGTTCTACACATTGGGCAATATACAGAATCAGAAGAGTCTGGAATGTGAAATAAATAAATAAATAAATTCGATATATATATATATAT
>JAECUM010083033.1:0-15158 GCA_016617855.1 Megalonaias nervosa | reverse complement strand
ATTGATATGAAAGATCAATTATTTTCATTCGATTAGGATTACGATCAGAAGTTATAACAAAAACAGGAAACTGCCAGACGCTATGCCATTTATAGAGTCGCGAATAGTTGATGTAATTATGTAATTTCGTGTGTAACTTTGCTATGATGATCAACTACAACACTGAAAACAAAAAGGCACCTTAAAATTTGCATATTCTCTCAATTTTTTTCATATTTTCCTTTACTTTCTTCCTTCTTGGACCTCATTCCACCTTTTGTATAAAATTAAACTGTATAACGAGTTTTAAAAAGAAATAATCACTGTGATACGTGGAAACATAATTTACATCCATCTTCGCTAGCCAAGGTACTGATATGATAACCCTATCCACACCTTGGCGTATCGAGCATCTTCGGGTCTGTGAATTTCATTGGATGCGGAGGCAATTTGAATGGACTGATAAATAAGCAATTTTCCACTGCCGGCCCGTGTTTGTACAAATACTTTTCACCCAAATATACCAGTCATGGCTTACCTCTAGTACTTAGTCATACTTTCGATGTTAAACTTACAAAGTATCCTTTTTAAGACAATTGCCTCCACCTTTTCCGGCCGAAGAACAATCCACCACCGTTACACGCTATTGGTTAGTTGGGATTACATACTAAGGGAGGCAACTCAAGAAATCCAATAGATGTCGCTAGGACAAAGCACTAAAATATCTGCTTGATCCGCCAAGGTGTAGATAGGGTTATCATTTCGGAGCCTTGGCTAGCGAAGATGAGCTTAACTCAGACAAAGTAGAAGCTGCATTGTTAAGAAGAACAACTGGTTCATCAATACCGATTCGACTTTCAAACAATTTATGTGCAATAAAAAACAATAATCATTAAACTATACCAGCTTTAATAGAAATCAATTTCAGATAAATTTTCCAGTTCGTAACCTACTTGTCGGACATTTTTTTAATCAATTTCACATATTTTATTTGGGTTTTTTCTGTTTATTTCCTGTTACCCTTTTGTCACGCAAGCAACAGTTGTTTACCATTAGTCTTCTACGCGAGCTAGTGTTTAACTAAGCAACACACAAGATGGAATTGAATCGTGACTGTGAGTTTACTATACGTCTTCATCAGCTCGGCAGCAAAAATGCCCCCAGTGTCACTTCCATGGCAACCATTAGGTTTGATTTTAAACATAGACCAATAGGTTATCAAATTTTATTATGACGAGTTATCCGCGCCCATAGTAATTACAGGTAAGGATGGAATTAATTGTCAGTATGTTACTTGTCACAGTTTAAAACAAAAGCATCCCAGTGTCTGTCAAATCAGGAGAAAAGGAAATAGGATTTGCTGCGCGATGTCAATTTTCCGGTGCATAATATTATATTGGTATTGACCTTGCTATTAGTCATGTCCAGAAATGCAAACAGTTTTATTAGGCTGCCTCTTTCAATTAATTATGTTTTAATTAATGTAATCACTGATAAGTGCAGAACAGCTTAACTTCAAATATGTAGTATTTTGCACTTGATCGACAATTTTGAGTTGTTTGTTGGCATTATAGATAACAACTTTAAATACTCTATGATTTCTAAAGTAACAGAAAGGTCCTTTTCAGATATTGTATTTTTAGATTATAAAGGTATAAGAGAAAGTGTTTTAGATTATACAGACTGTCATAATTTTTATACGCAATGTAATACAGCTCAATTACGCTAAAAGCTAAGAACTTTTTTCAGTATTGTTATATATTTGTGACGTAATAAAAGTTTGGTATGCAACTGTGTGTATAATACACACCGTTTTTGGAGATAGATACATAGATGGTTGTTTGAAGTATTTACGTATATAAGATCATTATCATGAAACGTAATAAGTTTATTTCGACTGCCACTTTTATCCTCAAAAATAAAAATTATTGTTGGCTTCTAAACATCAGACTCAGTTCTCATTTAAAATATAAAAAAATCCATCCTTAAGAGTGTTGGATTAAAGACATGAATTTACACAACTGATACAACTTCAAACAATATGGTAGCCAGAAGTTCTAGCATAATTAGCGTAAATTATGCCCACCTCAGAGGAAACTGCGATTTTCATGTTTACATCAAAACAGCATGTGCGGTTCAAACACTAAGTATCGCAATGTTTATGGCGATACAAACAAGATACAGTCTACGGTTTTCTGCGGTTAAATGCTAAAGTGGATTTTTTATTCCGTCAATTAGGGAAATTGGGCGTAACATGTCCTGCATCATCGCGCTGCACCGGTATTTCATCGGTTGCACCTGCAGAACTGCAATAAACTATCAGTTTCAAAATCCATTGCATCGGCCAATCGCATTGCAATTAGGTACTAGAGCTGGCAGTCACATATAACAAAATACCGTCAGTCCCAGTGCAGGCTTATACAATTAGAGATCAGAGCTGGCAGTGATACATAACAAAAAAAAATTTACCGTCAAATGTATTCGCTAAAGTGACCTGTGTATAAAGCTGAAAATGCCAGCGAAAAATCGTCAATGATCACAATGATTTAATTTCTCAAGAAACAAATCACACCTCCATACACACAGACACACGCACGCATGCACATATGTATGTATGTATGTATGTATTTTTCAAACGGAAAGAATGTAAGACATTTATTTGCAGCATATTTCTTCAGAATTCAGCAATGAGAAATGAAAAATATGATATTAATGTTATGTAAATTTCTCGGTCTTGGAGACAGATATACTCACAGAGCAGAGTCCACGTTTGAAGAATGTTTCTTTCTGTATTTTCGAAGAGTTATTGCATATTTCGTGGTAAAAGAAATCTAGGTGAACATAAATACGGATTTTCTTGTCTATACTGTGATTTAGGCTGTTTCTATTCGAAGTCAAATTTGTTTCTGAACATACTGCGCCTTATCTAGACTGACACACTATAATGCTCGTCATAGTATATAACCGTATCGATTACTGGAGCTGTATGGAAAAAGTATTATCTTAACGACAGATAGATGTTTTGGTCCTTGGATATAGTTTTGAATGCAGATTAAGTTATATCAATATGGAGAAGGCGGGGCAGATTTACAGAGAATGCCAAAAATGTGACTGTTAGAAGCATCGGGTGTAGAACTTTCTTATCGAAACCGTTGGAAATGAAAAAAGAAATCAGAATAAAATAGAAATATATTTAGGAGATCGTTTAAGAAAATCGACAAACTTTTCTGCATGAAACTGTGACTAACCTATAATTTTCTGACTTTGAAACTGTTTCGTTTACAACAACCTTAAAAGTAAAGGCGATGCGGAAAAAGAATTATTGAAATACAAAACTCTCAATGAAGTAAAACCAATAATATATGCAGATACAAGATGGCCTTTGTAATATCATACGTTTGCTAGGAAGGCTTAATAACCAATAATAAGCTCAATAAGGTACAATAAAAGCTGACCACAAAAACGAGGCGGGTTTTAGATGAATGTAATTGGATCTTGTTTTAATGAAATTTTTATTAAATGCTGTGAAAACATATCTATGTTGCATCTTTTAATTTAATATTTAAAACAATTAAAATTACTTAAAACAAAATGTACTTAACCTTTTGACAAGAATAAAAAGCAATACATCACACTTCATATTTGATGAAGTTATCGGCAAAAGTAGTTATTGCGTTCGATAGCAAATTCACCAGAGTTATTGGAAGGACGCAAAATCAATTGCAATTTGAGATTATAAATGATTTTAGTTGAACAACAATTAAAAACACCAAGTATTGCATCAATGACTATTTACAATATGCTTGTCAGTATATCACTGTCGAATTTTTCACTTTTCGATGTGCTATCACGCGAACGATTTTTGGGGAACGTGTTGTCTCTATATACTTTCGAAAGCACATATTCCACTTCCTACATCCTCAAAGAAAGTTAAACATTATTTTGACTAAACAAATATTTTAAAAATTCTGTAAATTATTATATGTAATGAAAACATCCCAAATAATATTATTGAAATGCGTGCTAAACCAAAGTCTCTAAGAAGAATTAAAATGACTGATGTATGTATATTTGATAGTCCACGTTATTTTATCCGCACTTCATAGATAGATATGGATAAATTGTACAACTCTTGAATGATACAGGCATCAGAAAAATATATTTTCCTTTCCTTAAGAATGAACAGTGAAAATCGTGCAACGTAATCACATATTATGAAACAATCTGCTATAAAAACATTTTTAAAAAAACAAAGAGGAGAAGCTGTTTTATCAGACAGTTAATAATATGTAATGAGAAATAGCTATGTGCTAATTGAAATATTCTACATTTTCATGTTTTCATTTCTCGGGCAGCCAAGTTCACAGTGCACAAACAACAATAACAATAAAGAATGTATTTAAAATAATCGATTAAATTCATTTCACCGACTTTACGAAATCGAATTCGAGATACCGACAAGAAAAATTAACCGATATCAAGGACATATTAACAGCAAGTGCAAATTACAGTAAACAATGTCTGAAACGTGAATAACGTGACAAGGTCTAAACTAATTCTACATTTGTGATTATGACGGAACTATCTATATCATGTATTCAGGTCGTGACTAATTTACACCTTAGTCACACCTTTAATGCACCTTCGTTCATTGTAATAGAACTGAAATATACAGGGTTTATGTTGAAACTGCACAAAGGTACCAAACTTAAGTAAAAAATGTACATGTAACTTTAAATAATTTATTGGCAGACCCTGTCAGAGGGGGGCCAAGGGGTCATATGACCCGGGTCTTATCCCCTAAGGGGCATCGAAAAGCGTTTTTTTTTTCATTTATAAATAAACAGTTCTGAAAATATACTTCGTTGTGTACTTAGTTGTCTTTTACATAGGGGCCTCAAACTCTCTTACACTTAGTTGTCTTTTACATAGGGGCCTCAAACTCTCTTACTGGCCTGGGCCCCTCTCTCTCTACCCCAGAAAGGGGGGGGTGTGTGTGTGCCTATAAGAACCATGTTCTCTACGTAAAATCGTTATTAACGCGAAAGAATGCTGTTTAATTTGTAGAAGATTTTGGAAACTATTATTTAAATTTACGTATAATGATTGATAGGAATACAACATGGTTATCTCCGAGTCATCTATTACAGCCACTTCCACCCCACCCCTATTAGGTTTGGGGTATGTGGAATAGGCACAATATCCACTCATGCTGGAGACAGTCTTTATGCAGAGTGATAATATTTCAGCTGAGAAGGTCTTGTACTTTTTAAACTAGTACAGCTTATATAAAATATATAATACTGTATGTAAGGTATGTTGCCCTTTGACGTTACTATTTGTCTTGTATGCCTTTATTGGAAATATCTCACCTACTATATATACCCATACACCCATACCCGCCAATAGCATGCAAGATCATAGCGCCAAAAACACAACTCAGTTTTGCGATAGAGTTCACATCGTGAGGGTCATTCCACACTTAAGTTTTAAGGGCGAGGGTCATTCTACATTGAAGTGTTAAGGGCGGGGGTCATTCTACACTAAAGTGTTGAGATTATTGCCATAAACCCTTCTTATTTTTCTACTTATATTAAGTATCTGAATTAATAAAACTGCTTGCTTTTTCATTGCTTCTTTTCTAAATTATTGTTCGTCAATAAACATTCGTATCTTATACTTGACTGTATACAAGTAAACAGCAGGGTTAAGGGGTCCAGCAGTTCGTTGTTTGCGTTACGTATACACGTACTAACAGAACTAATATCTTCCTCGTTTGAATGATTATCTCTGATCATTTTAATTAACTAGCATCGAATTTGTATGATCTATTCAATACTTGAATCTGCTACTGAAAGTCACCGAATGACTGATCATAGATCAGGCCCCTGTACTGTACCCGTAGGCAAATAGCTGACGAATTAATGATTTTCTCTAACACTTATAGTATTGCCAATTTTAACTATAACCACTGCCAAATAACTGACGAGTTTAGGATTTTCTCTAGCACCCATAATGTTGCCAGTTTTAGCTATAGCCACTCATAAATCACTGACGAGTTTAGGATTGTCTCTAACACATAATGTTGCCAATTTTAACTGTAAATACCGGCAAATCACTGACGAGTTTAGGATTGTCTCTAACACGCATAATGTTGCCAATTTTAACTGTTAAATACTGGCAAATCGCTGTCGAGTTTAGGATTTTCTATAACAATAATAATGTTCTCAGTTTTAACTGTAACCACTATCAAATAACTGACAAATTTGGGACTTGTTCAAATGCTCATTATGTTGCCAGTTTTAACTTGATAAATACTATATAGGAACAAGTACACTTTCGGTAGTTATATTTAATTATTGACGAAAAATTTACATAAATGTATTTAGCATAAATTTATACACTGTCATTTCAAGATGGATATTAAATATGCAAAACAAAAGTTGCCAGGGGTCAATGACTGATTATATTAATCAAACCGAGACTTAAAAATATGTAATAGTAAAGCCACATCTTTCGGATGGAAATGGGGTGGGTGGGTGGGAACACAAATTTAATTAAATCTTAAACCTTGATGAGCTGAACACATTAATGTTGTAAATTGTGCGCTGATTTGAAGGACAAACTTCATACAAAATAGGAACACATGTACTGCAGTGCGCTTTGCAACGGGCGGTAATCTTGACGTGGCGGCTTTAACTAAACGAATATGTAGATATCGTGTAGCACATGGAATGGTGCAGGAACCCATAATCTTATCACTTATAAATCTTTGTGATCATTATGTTATGCAGTCTCATTATTTATGCATTAGGCTCCCCAAATTCCACAATCTCCTTCTTTCAACAATCTTTCCATCCAAATTAGCTCTACTATTCTTAAGATATGCATGCAAAACCCCATACCTTCTGAAAGCAACACGTCTCGTGTCATAAAGAGAAATGTACGTTCTTCCCATAATTTGTTACATCTTCCAGCAAATACAGATTTCTAAATCAATAAAGAGGTAATCGAATTGTGAGGCATAATAATGATTCCTGAATTCAATTTCTTACATTTGCAAGATACGCATTCTTTATGCATGAATCTATATATAACCAGAATGAGATAATGTGTATATGTAATTCATTTAATTACTTAGTTCATGGTTAAATTATTTTATAAATGAGGAGGCGACAAATGAAGCTATTTCTTAAGCTGCCCTTTCTCTACGTTTGTCCATTGATTTCGATCTTGAAATATAGGAAGTCTCTGGATGCAAGTGGGAAAGTCAAATTTGCGTGTTTGTGCACGAGATGAATGTCCAGGTTTCATGTCCATGAATGTCCAGTTTTCAAAGTTCTTTTCTCTTACAATTTTCAACCTATCAGCGAAAGCAATTGTTCACTTAGGGCTCGATCGTAATGCGATTCACTTATTGATTTAAGGGTTAAGCCTGGGACGCCAAAAAAACTGGACATACCGGCAGGGTCTGTCGACAATAAAAGTACAGTCATTATTATGTCTTAAATTTCCTTGTATGGTCTCATTACGTGTCCTCATTTTTGACCCGGATGTTGATGTATAACGTTAGCTTTTTCTTGTGCGGTAAAAAAAAAATATTATTTAAATAACACAATTTTTTGGTTAAAGCATTTACTTGGCTGAATGTACAAATAATGTTTTAGCTCGTTATATATAGAGATAAATATAAAGAAACAGTAACATTGAAAAGGCGTGCTTAAGAAAGGAATTCGATAGACGATTTGTTCTCTTAAAGCACCGACGTAATTCTTTCCTGAATATGTATGTTATAATTATTTCAGTCTGTTTTACTTCAGAAGTTTCTCATAAATTTTTCTGGTTATCGACTGTTATTTCGCATGTACAATATTGAGATTAACAATTAATAGATATATGGATTGCGTTTTGTTGTGTGAGACAGGGTAGCGAGAACATGCAAGACAATCCCTATTTGGTAAGACCGGTGATAACACTTTGCAAGCGCATGCGAGTGTGAAAATCGTCTGCAACATCAACCGCCTCCGTGTTAGTTGTGAAAGGTATTTGCATGAAACCTCGAAAATTCTTCTCCGTTGTGCGTTATGTTGATGTACATGCCTCGTATGAGAAAAATTTTCTCTATATGTCGAAAACGGTGAGCAATGACGTTTAATAAAAACCATTATGTCTTTATATACTCAAGGAAGACTATTACTAGCTTTGTTTCTTATTTTTAACCCGAAGATTTATTCGCTGGCTGGTAGGTGTAAATGCACAATGTGCAACATGTACTCTTGCCCTGGAATTGTTCAATAGACTTTGTAAAACTCACAGCAAATGTATTGATTTTGAAACTTTGTACTTTAACACTAGGTTACTTCCATGCGACGAAAATTCAGCTTCATTTACATATGTATTCCTTTACTTTTGATTGGCACCATTGTCATTATTGTGCTGAGATGCCGTGAAACACATATGTACATACGCCCATCATTACATGACCAATAACCAACCTATCTGAAATCTACTGTGAGTGAGATCTTTGAAGGAATGACCTAACGCAAAAAATATTTTTTTTTTATTCCAAGTTTGGTAGACTTTGTAATAGTTTAAACGACCTTATATTCCAATGGATTAACTTCGTGTAATGTAGCTAGGGTTTTCAACCCTGTATTCCAATGGATTAACTTCGTGTAATGTCCCTAGGGTTTTTAGCCCTATAATCCAATGGATCTACTTCGCATACATTTTATTTTCTATTCTGTGCCACTTTTACTGAAATCTAAATCTTTATCTTTTACTTATTTTTTTGTAGAAGTACACGTTCTTTTATTAAGAAGGGTATATCTTCCCAAATATGTTAGCATTTTTATTTTTTACCTTAAGATCTGCATTATCTACCTTTTAATCGGACCTACATAGCCAGGATTGTGCTTTGTTGCATTAAACCTATACACATCCTATGCTTTTCTGCTGGGTAAATCGCAATATCGGTAATTTTAGGGTCTAATGTTGATCACATCAGTATCAACTCAAAATGACATTTCTGAAAAGGTCTCAAAGAAAACAGATAATGGTTCAAATCACCTGGTTCTATGTCAAAATATTTAACTACATCTTTTAAAAACTAATGGTTCAAATCACCTGGTTCTATGTCAAAATATTTAACTACATCTTTTAAAAACTAATTAAGTAATGTAAACATGAAAACTCGGAACGTTAGAACTACATTGGGAATAAATAAAACTGTCACTTTTTAAATAGATATTTTAAAGTATCTGATTTTGGTTTTTGTGGCATTTTGCATTTGAACCTTTCAAGAAACTTCATCTTTTACGAATGTAATACATGTTTTTATTATGCGATATGGACATAGTATGATAGTGCGTTTACCCGTATATAAGATGATGAAAACTGAATAATTTGGATATAACATTTGATAGATGTTTTATCAGCACAAGACAGTCGTAATAGAAAAGATTCCTGTTGCGAAATTTCCGCTGGTTTTGTTAACTAAATCAGAGGTCAAACATGAGAAACCTCAATGAATGTCCACGAATTATTCTTGTACGAAGATTGATATACACGCAACGATATAACTGAACTACGAAGACTGATATACATGCAACGATATAACTGAACTATTAACCTTCCTCTTACCTAACCATCTATCAATCTATCTCTCTGCCTATCTGTTTGCTTGATTGTTTGTCCTCCAGGATAATATAAATGGATATCTATAATGTACTTTATTAAAATTTGATTTACCAATAACATTAATTAGTATCAGCGTGTGTTTTGCTCCGCAGTTTCGATGCAAGTGTTTGCGATAAAGCATCATGTAGCCGTCTGACGAAAAAATAATAATTTTGTGACGGGGCTTTACATATCTGTACACGTTTTAACGCATACTCGATTTTTTTTTTCTGCATCAGACAATGTCTGTCAGTAGATAAAAGTTTTCGATCTTGTTTAAGCGCAGTAATACTGCATAAATCGTGCTCTATTCCATGCAATAAACTTAAGGATGTGAGATAGCGGAGATGGAAATTGTAATTTACAGATCCATATATTAATAAAGCTCTCCAAGGTTTTCCAAATTCTACCTCATTTTGGCGCTGGTTCAGAGTCTTGGAGTGGTCTTTAGAAGCAATCCATTTACCCCAGACACTTAAAAATGTCCAGTCCACTTCAAATATGCATGGAGTCTTCTTGACAATCAACAGTTTCTATTATTTATCACAAAGGTGGTCGCCGTAGACTTTGATCCAAAGATATTTTTTTTCTGTGTGGCAGTAATTAGAAAGTTAATATTATTACTAGTTCGATGTGTGTGTGTGCGTGCGCGCGTGTGTGTGTTAAGTGATCTATGTCATGGCATAGTCTATCTTCCAAAGTATATGTTGATAACCTTAAAAAAGTATGCAATATCATGATCCACATCATACATATAGCCAATACATACATTAAAATCAACTTTCAACTTGTCCCTGATGATTCGTTGCTATGTATTTATTAATTTGTCCATAATGATTCGTTGCTATGTATTTATTAACTTGTCCCTAATGATTCGTTGCTATGTATATATCATGTCAGTATGTTTGCGACACACCAGTGACGACGTTTGTAGAACGTTTAGAAAAGCCCATACTAAAAATGTACTGGTATGAACTATCGTAATGAAATTAGTAGAAAATATTACATGTTTAGTTATATCATGATACTGTGTCTATCAATAGATTAGTCTTGATTACTAACATTGCAGTTTCCAACTCAAGGTGTTTGTCTTCTTCTCAAAAGTGATAGCATCGATTTCTTTTCAACCATCACTGCACCTGTGGATTCTTCCGTAAAGTGTAGATTTAATAATTTGCCCACCAAATTTGCGGATTTGAGGCAGAGTAGTCGATTTTCTGGATTATCCGGTCTTTTATGAAAATTATTTAAACTTTACTAATTTATCACCAAGTCTGAGGGAACCCAAAGCATGTATGTATGTATGTATGTATGTATGTAGCGCTTTACGGCAAGTCAGCACAATAGAGGCTATATGGACACGATTCAATTTAAAGTTCTCAACTGTGAAAACAGCGAACCGATTAGAATACTTCAGGAAGACAAATCTTTTAAAATATATATCAACATGATGTACTGCAAGATAAAAGGCGAAGATGTTAACACTGTCAAGATGTATTTGAAATAAAAGATGATAAAAAAGTTTTAAATTCTTAAAATATAAGGGCATTATGGACAAGCGGGATAGGTAATAAAATACCAACAATTAAGTAATGTTTTTTATATTCTTCGGACGTAACTATTGAGCTAAACCCGAGAACAACAAGATAATACCACAAATTCAATAATAATAATAATAATAATAATAATAATAATAAAATTAATAATAATAATGACAACAACAACATACTTTGCATATAAAATTCACGAGAACATGAGTCGTAATCAGCGAAGGTTAAAAATTCAATGCTTTGAAGTTTCACAAATAAATATTATATAGTGGAATGTTTAAAAGGTCGAATTTCAAATTTTCTTCTACCTGCATTTTATATAATGTAAAATAAAAGATTATTTCCTAATTCGCCAAGTACGCATTGTATAATCAAAACAATAAATAGCAATTCCATTAATCTTAGATAATAATAATAATAATAATAATAATAATAATAATAAGTAGTAGTAGTAGTAGTAGTTGTTGTTGTTGTTGTTGTTGTTGTTTTAGCAATGGTATCTGTCCTTGCCGTCTGTTAAGTTATCACGCTGAAATTTTGTTTACAACATTTCAGTTTTAATACATTCTGAAAATTGTCTTTGAATTTATAAAATGATGTTTTGGCAGTTCCCACTATGTTAGTCTCAAATTAAATTACTAATAAGAAACCATGATATTTATTCAGTCGTTAGGGAAATAAATCTTCTCCTGTGTTAAAGGTGGGATAAAGGTGGATTAAGGACGTATCTTCCGGGTCGAATACCCCGCAACTTTCGTTTAAAGCGTTCATGGCAGGGCAGAAGTGTTTTCTATATTTTATATTTAAATGTGATTTTCTTTTAAACATGGTTTTAAAGACTTTCGTGATCCTTAAGAATAATTTGTTCCTTATGATATGAATACTTAGTCTAAGAATTTTTTTTTTTAAATAGCAAACGACCTACCTTGTAACTATGAGCTCCGCAATATGTAGGACCACTTCATTTGAAGATAATCCGGAAAATAATGATCACGGAATTACTTCTTGCAATCAACTTCAACAAATTTGGATAATTTTCCTGACAAGAATAAATATCAGGTAATTTTCAAACACAGTTGTCACAAATTTAAATCCTATTAATGAAAACGTGAGATATAGTTCTATGTTACACACACTTCATAAAATCACTAACTGACTATTTTCCTGGCGGATAACTTATAAGGGCTGTTTTTTGTTGTTGTTGTTTCTTTTACACAGAAGGAATCATTAGTTATAGTATGCAAATTCTTATTCCATGTAGGTTTGAATTTTAGAAGTGTCAAACTGACGGGTACCACCGTGGTGAACGTAACACACTAAATTTGATGCTGGAGCGCGTGCTGTGTATGTGTATTCCCTTCGAAAGCTTCGCCGATAGTGGGCAGGGGCCTACTCGTCTTCAGTAACGATTTTATCATAGTCCTGTCGTGGTATGGTTAGCAGGGGACATGAGTTATTGTTATTGCAGGCTTGTCTATCACAAGGAACGAAAGCTCGATTTTCATTGGCTCGTTCTTCAATCCCTGTGGACATATTTATCTCACAACGCGTTTCAAGATTCCCCAAGTAAACAAACCGAGCGCACACAACCTTTCAGGCTTCAGGGAGTGGCGACATCGTTTATAAATTCATGGAAATAAATTCCAAGTCATGTATATTCTTTATTCATAGACCCGTATTGAATTACGAGCCGCTACAGGCTTCACATGGTTTGGTAATGTTTAGGTCGGGAAACTAATATGCAGCCTTTGAATATAAAGGGGAAACATGTTGTTGAAATCGTTTTGGGAATCTCGAAACTGCACTGTGTAGAGTTTTATCACGTGCTATCAATGAGTTATTCAATTCCGCAATTTGAGCCACTGCCAAGGCCGACCACCTTCATCTTCAACGGTGCTATTTTTGACGTACATACGAGTCCGGGATCCGTCCTGACCGGATTAGTATTGTAGGATGGGCCCTTCGTAAGAGCACAGCCCTTGAGTTTACGTCAATATAGCGCTGCTTTGTTCAGCGTTCTGCAAATTTGCTCATGGCTGGTTAGCTGCCTTGAAGTGTTTTATGTGTGCAGACATTTACACAACGGATATATTTTTGGCCTTGTTCGAGGCAAGGTGAAATGGAGAGTAATCGACATGCATTTTACTCGGCATTTAGACGAAGGATAATTTTGGATTTAAGATGGATTTGATGTTTGGAGGTCAATTTATTGTGGCCATCAATCACCCCGCGGGAAAATGGCGAATCAATGTAACTAGACTGGACATGTGAATTGTTTATGAATATTCAACACTGTATTTTCAGTTCAGACTGGTTTGCGTATTGGTGTGTGATTCTTTCATAAACCATGCCTGGGAGTAATATAGCTAGCTCATTTGCAGCTTATACATTACCTATTTATTATACATGTATAAACAAGCGTGCCACTTCTATTATGTGAAATAGCTGGGCTTGTAATCGGGCGTTTCCTAGGTCGGGGGTTGTTTCAAAAAGTAAAGGTAAGGTAATTTTCCAGCGGTTATGTACACAGATCCATGTGAAAGAAAACCTTCATTTTCGCTGTTTATCTTACTTCTGAATAAATGTTTGATTTCTTTGAAGAGTACGTGTCCGTTCCGTTTTATGTTACGCTGTTTAACTAGCGAAACAAAACTGTTTGTTTCTTCCGTCGATATTTTTCTAAAACATTAACTTCTGGCAGTAGTTCTGTAGCAAAGGAAGAATAAAGTCAAGCATATTTCTATTTGTAAAGTTTGTAAAATGCAACGACTCGTTGGGAAAAATATTTTACACCATAATAGTAGAAAAAAGAAAAATCAGATTTTTTCTGTGACTTTAGGACCCAAAAATAAAATTGCACGAAAAAGTAAAGACGAGATTCCGATATGCATGTTTTAAAAGCTTATAGAGAACGTACTATTTAATGTACGTCGTCATAAATGTATATCTATTACGATCATTTAAATAGCAAGCCAGGAACTAAACATTCCTAAACTGGCATAAAGATTCCATTTTGACATTTTAAACAGATGTTTTCAATCCATTTAAAAAAAAAAAAAGTGATTCAACTCCAGTGTCAAAAATCAAATATTCAGTTTCCTCTTGTTATGTCACTAACCATACAGCATTGATCTAAATAGCATATTGTGATAATAATAATAAAAGCTTTAGTTGAGAGGAAATGTGATAATACGTTTTAAAGTCCATTAATCGATTTAAAAAAAAGAACAAACAGAAACAGCAACAAAAAAAAAAAACAACATTTACCCCGGAATTATAACTTTTGTTTAAAACAAGAACCTTTGATTGGAATACTTGCATATATTATATTGTACTATATCACATTTAAATGAACAAATTTTCAGTTTTCTGTACAAACAAGAGCACGGACCGGCGATTAATGAACATAAATGAATGAATTAAACTAATTAATGAATTAATAAATTCTGTGACCTGAATATTTATAGATACGATGATAATACTAGTACTAATATATATATATATATATATATATATATATATATATATATATATATATATATATATATATATATACAATTTGTTTTCATTGTATGTAATCTCACCTTAAAATTAAATTACTTAATAAAAATATTTTCCGCATTGTGACTTCATTATAGTAAGAAAACTAATTTCTGCCGTAGAATATAGTATTTTAACTGCCAAACTAAAATACCGGTACTCATAATGCGTATTTATTTATTGGCATCAGCAATTGATAAAACCACAAATCTGCACATTATTTACGAACAGTAAACAGTTAAAAATTGTTACACAATTTCCTAGCATGAGAAAGTAACAGTAAGTTGTTTCTGTATGATTTTGGAGAGTGGGAAATCAATGAAAACGGTAAAGATTAATGTATTATCGATAAATTACGTTTAGCTCGATAAATAGAAGTTTGCTGTATGTAATGCAATAAATAAATAAATA
>JAECUM010083025.1:0-12186 GCA_016617855.1 Megalonaias nervosa | reverse complement strand
ATAAGGGGTCAGCATATAAAAGAAAGCTCGAAAGGAAAATGGTAATTATCCGTATCACTGGTTTGTCATTTGAAATTACAATTTCCAATTTGCCAAGATACAATCAGGAGAATCCTATAGGTGGATAGGGAAGAAGCAAAGAAGATACCAACTTTCTTCTATCCCACTGCTTCTCTTTGAAGTCCTATTATATTTGAGTGTAATAACCACATACCCTGTGGAAAATGCAGAAAGTGGATCATCTCCCCCAAGACTGCGTTGAAGACAAATTGGCAAAACCAAATGTATGTGCGGGGGTAGCATGAAGGGAACCAAGACCACTTCAGACGCTATAGTGGAAGTTTCCGATCTAGACGAAGAAGCAGAAGATATGGATACACAAAAAGGCGGAAGGAGAGGGCTTCCTACTCTTCGATAGAGTGAATGCGAGAAAAGATACTTGCTGAGGGGGAAATTGCAAAAACAAACAAATCCAAGAAGAGTTTTAAAAAATGAAAGACACATGACAAAAAAACAAAAACAATAACAGTATCATGGTACACGCTATAAGAACCGATTGTCCTGAACTGGGAGAACGAGTCATTTGAATACCAATGCCCGCGGGAAGCGAGCAGCAAGAGGTAGTCGAATCTCAAGAAATAGAAACTAGGACACAGAAAGTTAAAATAATATCATTGAAAACAAATAAACAAGACCAACCAATAGAGATTTCCTTGAGAGACCACCCAGAAATATCTTATAAATTAACAAAGCAAGAGAAAAGTGGAAACACCACAAACGATGAACGTCTCTCGCAAGAGAGTGCATCACAGAGAATACTCAGATAATTAAAAATGGCGTATATGACAGTATATGAAACATACTACGGACATTTGATTTAGAACATAGTAAAATAAGATGGAGGACAAAGTCGTTATAACTTAAATAAATTTCAATGGAGTAGATAAAAGCAGAATAAGAAGAGTAAAACAGAATTATGGAAATTATGACATAATCTTTATTCAAGAGACACATTATCTAGGTGATAATTTGAAGCTATTGAACAATAATTAAATTCCATTGTATATGCGGACGAAAATAAGGATGAAATGTATCCTGGATTTGCAATAATAGTAAGTAAAAGATTATGCCACCTTCAGTGTCAATGTTTAATAACAGAAGATGACTTTAAAGGAAGGTTAATCCATTTTGAGGACTGGGACATAACACTATACGAGACAGGGAAAACAGCACAAGTTGCCAAAGAGATAGATAGGTACAGGTTTGGAGATCCTAGGAATGAGTGATGTTAAGTGGACAACAACAGGTAAAATCAACTTGGCATCGGGACACTTTTTCCTCTACTCAGGACCACCAAACGTGGACGATGAACACTGGAATTGAGTGGGACTGATGCTGAGCAAGAAAGCAAAAAGGAAGCCTGATGGAGTGGGCATCAGTTAGCGAGAGGATTTTGCCAGCACCGATCCAGTAAAACTCCCAAAAGATTACCATTGTGTAATGCTACGCTTCAACGAATCTTGCAGACCAGGAAGCTAGGGAGGATTATTATGAGCAACTGCAGAGTGTATCTGACAGAGGACCAAAGATAGATGTCACACT
Source organism: Megalonaias nervosa (assembly GCA_016617855.1). Classification (NCBI taxonomy): domain Eukaryota; kingdom Metazoa; phylum Mollusca; class Bivalvia; order Unionida; family Unionidae; genus Megalonaias; species Megalonaias nervosa. The sequence goes on along the minus strand of JAECUM010083025.1, from coordinate 10,584 downwards.
TGAGATGAGCGAAGAGAATGCAACGACAACATCGGAAGGGAACTCATCCGGAGAACCTAGGAGAGATAACTGACAGTTGAAGAGAACTCTTTGCTGACGTACTTGGGCTGAATGACATATTGGCGGGAAAGTTTTTCTCCATCTTAGGATATACAAGGTTACATGGAAATCCAAAGCCTGAACAACAAAGAATCAGTTCGATCACCTTGCTATCTCCCTCAGATTGAGGAGGACTCTGATGGATGTAAGAGCATGTGGAGAAGTAGAGGTTGGCTCAGACCATGCACTGTTGATGGGAAAACAAAGGACCAGAATCAGCAACATAAAAGGAGGGTGAACTGCAGAAACACTCACAATAGGACACCTCCGACCCACGACGTTGGAAAACATATTGAAGTTGCTGTTTAACTATTCAACAAATTCCATGTTCCTGCTGATCTTGACGATGGCTCCGTAGAAAACAAGAGAGAATGAGCTAAAAGCATATTCACGTCAACCTGTGAGGAGATACTGGGATTCAGAAGACGGAAGCTCAAGAAGTGGTTGTCAGAAGGTAAAATCAAGAAGATTGAACACGGATGAGAAATCATACAGGCAAAGGCCAGAGCACCGAAAGAGCTTCTTTACGAGAAATGCAAGACAAATAATAAGAAAGTAAAGAAAGGTGTGACGAAAGATAAGCGGAAACTTGCCGATAAACTTGCCACTGATGTAGAGAAAGTTGCGAAAATAAATGACCCGAGGACACACGCTGACACCACAGGGCAACAATCAGGAAGGAAACCTACACAAACAAACAGGTACGTGGAAAGGATGGAAATATCCAGAACAAACCGGCTGAACATGGAACATTTTTGCAGGTTGCTCAGGGGAACAGCTGTGGAAATTTCACCCACTGCAGAAGAGAGAGGAACTCTATATCAACACATGACCCATTTTGAAGGAGGAGGTTATACTGGCAAGCAGGAAACTCGGACGTGGTAAAGCCCCTGGCCCAAATAGAAGCAGATGAGTATTGTAATATTATTAATTTGTGCAAATTTCAGAAGCCTCGAAGAAAGAATATGAAAATCTGAGAACAGAAATAGAATTAGGCCAAAATATAAAATAGTTTTTTTTTAAAAAAAAGGGGAAATTATCAAGATCACATGGGTTAACAGCGGAATTTATAAAACGTTCAATATTGAATTAATACAGACTTTGGAACTATTATATAATAAAATATGTTTAATAAGAGAAATTTCCGATTCTGTCACAGATGGATAATAACATTTTTATATAAAACGAAAGGAGAAACTGCGGATTTAAAACGTTGGAGACCAACTATGACTCCTAAAGACTGATTATAAGATATTAAGTAAAGGTTTGACAAAATAGAATAAAACCATAATATACAGTAAATAATAGACTTCAGTAATTAGAAAAGTAAAGGTTTGACAAAATAGAATAAAAACCATAATATACAGTAAATAATAGACTTCAGTAATTAGAAAAGTAAAGGTTTGACTAAATAGAATAAAATCCAAAATATACAGTAAATAATAGACTTCAGTAATTAGAAAAGTAAAGGTTTGACTAAATAAAATAAAAACCATAATATACAGTAAATAATAGATTTCAGCAATTAGATAAGTAAAGGTTTGACTAAATAGAATAAAAACCATAATATACAGTAAATAATAGATTTCACTAATTAGATAAGTAAAGGTTTGACTAAATATAATAAAAACCGTAATAAACATTAATCAAAGTTGTGAGGATTAAGTGAAAACGATTCAAAATAATGCCATAGTAGTATATGTAGTTGATGATCCTCTCTCAGAGACCCCCCTGCCCCCCAAAACGTTATATGTTAACATTTTTGTCAGCAGCCTTTGTTAGCTCAAAATGATGACTTTTACACGATAACACATTTTCTGACAAAAATATGCTTTGTGGGCAGGGAGGTCTCTGAGATAGGATGCATCAACTACATATACTACTATATACTTATTAGTCAAAATGTTATATTAAACGAATGAAATATTATATATATATATATATATATATATATATATATATATATATATATATATATATATATATATATATATATATATATATATATATATAATGTCATACTCAATCAGACATGTTGGATTTGATCTAACAAATAGATTTTGTAAAAGATTTAATTCGATCAAAGCAGCGTCAGCATATACTGGTATAAAATCTAATATAATAAGCGATTGCATTAAAAATGTAGGCTATCATATATCGCCGAAATATGGGTCAGTATGGTTATTCGCGACTGAAAATGATATGAGAATTGCCGGCTGGGCAGATGATGTGATGACATTTATCGATAATATGGTTGATATATTATTTGATAACGATATTTCTAAGCAAAAATATACAGCGCGGGGTGACATTCGGTCTACCATTCCATAGTTATATCAGATAAACCTAATGAGGTTCCGAATCTTTGTTTAGACATTTACCCCCAAGAGAACCCCTAAATATCCGTAACCGAAACTTTAGAGGCTCAGAGGGTTGTCTGTACGTGTTATTTGTTTACCCCCGAAAGAATTCTTAAATATCCGTAACCGAAACTCTAGGAACTCAGAGGGTTGTTTATACACGTGTAGGTCTTATTTTAGTGACCAATCAGATTCTGTTTATTGCCTTACAAGAATTCTTAGATATCCGTAACCGAAACTCTATAAACTCAAAGGCTGATTGGTCTTTGTGACCTGGAATCTCATTAGGTTTATTTTTAGTTTTGCGATTGTGTCTTTTGGAATGGCCCTTGTGTGGGGTACCCCTTTAGTGAAGTCACAAGGTCACGACCTCATATCACCCCCGCTGTATATTTTTGATGATATGATGATGATGATGATGATATGATGAAAATGCCGTCTTCACGCCAGCACACCAACCCCCAATGATCAACCAATGGGTGATTCACAAAAGTGAATCCACCACGTGTTGACGTAGTGGATTGGTGTACTCTGAAGACGGGGGGGGGGGGCTGGAGCCCCCAATAGATTATAAATCTTGGCCTAAAATCGCCTCCCGCAGACATATGTCTTTCTCAGGTTTCGAACCATGACCCCCAGGATGAGAGTTTCAGCACGTTATCAATTGAGCTATCGGACGCATTTACGTGTTTAAGATAAAATAGTTATCATATGGTTACCAAAAGCACAGTAGTCCTAAAAACTACAGTGTTCGATTTTCTTAACAAAAACCACATTTTATTTTTCCAATTTCCAAAAAATATAGAAATATATAATTCTGCATAACACGAATAATACTATATAGCCGATTTCTAACATATAGGCAACAGAATTCTCTGTTCGCCATTACCATGGAATAATCAATAACAGACCTAATAACTACAGCCAGTCGCTAGCAATAAAATATTGATTGCCTGTTATGCACTCTGTGAAACCTGCAAGTGGATGTTATGTAAACAAAGAAAACAGTATTATTATTTTGTCAGTTTGGAGCGAACTGCATAGAAGAAATCAAATAATTCGTATCCGCATATGAGTTCTTGCAAGTGGAAGTAAACTACAGACAAAAAATATGTAATAGCATTATGCAGATCATAGATTTTCTTGTTTGTTTCACTAATTAATCAATAACAAAACTGCGCAGACTAAAATATGCCCTCGCAACCAGATCTGGTAATGTTGGCATTTTATCAAGTCATATACGGTTGGCATTAGGGAGAAAATCTACAATATTATTATTTACGTAAAGGAAATTTCTAGTTATTTTAACAAATACAGAACTGCACCAGAATTTGTAAGTCTTAAAAATGCTGTCATATTTACATTTCACTAAGAAATACGTACAAGTATATATTTTATGTTCGACAACTTGTGAATGATTTTAAACTAAACCCTAGCGTTATTATCTCCCTTTTTTTAAAAACTATATTTCTAATCCTATGGAAAGTATGTCCACATTTGCTATTGAGTATAACATGTTTTCGTAATTATATAACAAGAATTTAATTCTGCCAGATACCTTACGGCGACTTTCGAATAGCTCTTTCATTGCTAATTTGCTAAGAAGATATTTGCTACCTTTTGCAAAAACCTTTGATCTGTCCAGGTCGATATTAATTTTTGTGTACTGACCTTGGCTTATTGGATCGTGTAAATTTTCATATTTTTGTGCAAGCTCGTCTCGCAGATTTTCGAGATACGGAAAATACTTGCTATCGTCTATTCTAATAAGAGAAAGTTTTATTCTATCAAATTTACTAAAACAAATACCTGAAATTTCATCATTAAGTTCAAATGATAACTGTTGGTTATTTACCATTATTTTTTTTATTTTGCTATTAACTCCATCGGCTAATGTTAAATTTTCAAACATTATTTCTGATGCTTAGACAATATTACTTAAATAATGTCCAAGTGCGAGAGTATTAAGTCCGTCTTTGCAATACGTTTTATCATCGAAATTACTTAGTCCACGTTTTATAATTGTATTCGTTTCAAGCTTGTGATAATTAGTCCTAATTACATTGGTTTTAATAAAACTGACGCTATTGTTAAGAGCAGCTTTGAAATCATCAAAATGCATCATCTTTTTCACATATCCGCGAGGGATACCTTTAGCTTTCTTGGTCAGTTTATTGTCATCTAATATGACAGCATACATTTTGCTTCTTAGTCCAACAAACTCTCTCACAGGCACAAACATAAACTCATCTTTCATTTTTCCAATAACTTTCTTGTTAGAATTATCATGAAATTCACTACAAGTTGGATAATCTGATAAATCGAACAAATCTTTATTATCGTAAATATCTTGATAGACATTTTCACAATTTATATTATATACTAGAGAGTCAGTATCAGTAAATAGCAACTCCGAATCTGGCCACATTTTTTGGTAAAATTATAATGAAAATCGTACATCAGCCACTTTGATATATCAAGTACAGCTGCACCAACATAGATTGGCTTATTTAACTTTAAATTTGTCTTTCGTCGTTGTATTGCGGCAAGATTTTCATTAAATATTTTCATACTAACAAAACCATCGTCGCTAACTAATTTATTTCTGCGATTGATATCATTAACGATCTCAATCGAAACTCTCCGGCGTATATTTTCCATGGTCTTACCAAACACTGAGTTGTTCATTAACTTGAAAAAGTTTTTCTCAAATTCGGTTTTAGCTACGGCACGACGTTTCGTATTTAAGTCAATATAATCTGCCATCCACCGCGACTGATTAAACTTTAACACACGATGGACTTTTCTCAGAATTAGTCCAGCATCTACTGCTTGCTTTAGATTTTTGTAATGCATGACGTAATTTCTTTTATCTAACAAATTTGGAACTAACTTGTTAACGATAGAACATTTTGCCGTTGTCATTGCTCGTTGTTCAGGCGATAATAAACTGTAATCAATCGTCATCGACTCTGCGCAAAACGGATAGTCGTTATGTAGATCATGTAACGAACTGGGATAGTCTAGATCAACTTCAACAAAGTATGGAATATCTTTCGGAAGATTTTTTTCAGTTTCTTTGAGAAATTGGTTTGGAGTTATCCAATGAAACCCACCGCAAGGCATTGGCTGTGACATGGCCCACCCATACAAATTCACACAATCGAGATAAATAATGTTACTCGACGGAAGATTTTTATCGTGATTTTTCAAATATTTATTATTAGTCGCTGCATATTTTTTTGTTATGACGCTAATTCCGCCTCTGATGCCTTTTTCAATAAAGTTAAACATATCGACATCTGTTAAGAGATCTAATTCTACTTTGCTAGTTTTTAGTAGAGCGTCCCAAGACAGCCCCGGAGCAGAATAATACCAACAGGGGTCTAATCCGTAATTTGCATGACTAACCTGACGAAAATTTTCGAAAACATCTGCTAGCAATAATACATCCGTTTTCAGATATAAATCGTGATAATCGCCAAATGTTTTACAGGCAAATTTATTCCACATATCTTGTGCATATTTATACTCGTCGTCGCTGATATTTTCATTTTTGAGCTGCGAGTAAAATTTATCTTTGCTAGGTAGAGAAGTTTCATTAAATCTGCTCCAATCGTCGAGATATTCATAAGGAAAGAAACCTTTTTTTGTCAGATCGACATAGTTTTCACCGAAGCAGCTTCGCAGATTATTGAAATTACTGCAGCCTTTAACGAGCTCGTCTAATGATGCTGCCATAAATTGCATGCTGTCGATAAAGCGTAATTTGCCGAGGGTCACCGACATATACTTTTCAAAATTATTTGGAATACATTTTATCACGTTATTTAGTTTTAGCTTAGCTTTAATGTTTTTATCACCAAAAGCTTCTACAATTATGTGACTGTCATAGCCACGAAAGTTATGTAAAACTACGGGAATAAAATCTGGAGCATGAAATTTCAAATTGCAACTGTTATGAGCTGCTCCGCGATATTGGCCGGTCAAATGACAGTGATCTCGCACCTTGGAGTCCCCCAGCAACTGTTCGCAAATATGACAATTAACTGCCTCATCAAAGTCGAGTTGTTGTTTAGACGTTATTCTGATCGGAGCTGTTCTAAGTAATCTGTTAGAAATTGTATTAACTTCGTCTATTAAATTTTTTAGTAACCACACGGCAGGGTTTTCACCTCTATATAACCTTATTGGAGATGAAAATTTATCGCTGGCGCAACAAACTACTTTATAAGCTACACCACAAGGAATATGCTGTTGTATTTTTCTAGTACTTGATTTGTTCGGATTATTTTCTGCTCCAGCCACGGGAACGAGTAGACACTCGAAATCGGCGTAAATAACAAAAGGAATACTTAGTTTATGATTATAATTTTTAAATTTTAATATTTTTTCTTTTTCGCTAGGCATAGTTATTTTTTGAACGTTGACACAGTATTTGAGATGCTCTTGCAGTCTTTCATTGTTAGTAAAGCCGTGCAGACATCTATAACAGAAGTATTTCTTGTTTTTGTTTTTACTGTACTGTCCGCCAACTAATCCGTTAAAGTTTTTTATCCAACAGTAATGTCCCTGAAAAAATAATAAATTTATTGTATTTTGTGTAGCATTTTCTGAAATATATCTCGGGTAAACATTTTCTCGTTCGTCTAGTCCGAAAACATTTACTGAGATACCGTTTTGTTTTTCAAACTTTGGTATATTATTTTCTGCTACTGGAAAGTTGATGCCATCAAAATTGAGTTCGTCTTTGTGCGGAAAATACTTGTTGACGCGATCGGAATTTTGTTCTTTGGGAAACATTTATTCAGCACTTTTTGTTCTTAATTTTTTGAGGAAGATCGACGTACAAATTACCGCGAAGTACATTATATTTTGCTGTGTGAAATAAAACTGCTTTTATCATTTCGAATTTCCAACCTGACCCTGACGAAGTAAATTCTTCTAGTTTTTTGTTTATTTCTTGATGTATTTCATCGGCGACCATGGCAATGTTTGTTCCAGTTAATATCTTCCTCGATTTAGCTGTTAAATAAGGCTCTGAGATTTCGCTCTCAAAACTTTTTGTTTCAAAAATTACGTCAAGTACATCTTCGACTGCGTGTAACTTTGATAAAATCGTATGATATTGGACTATGAGTTTGATACTTTTATGAGCCGCAAGTTCTTGAGATATAACAGGTTGTAAAAGATGATATAAATTTGTAGAGGTAAAATTAGCTAATATGGTCTGATCGTCGAGTTTATAACTGTTATCATAGCCTGAAAATGCCGAAGCAATTTTTTCGGATTTGATAATGCTCTTTTTGGCGATGTCTCGCAATTTCAACATTATATGTATATAGTAATATTGTTTATTTAATTGAAATTTTTTAATTTTTTTTCAATTAGAGATATAAAAAAATTTTGTATATATATAATGACAGAAATCTTGAGATATCAACCGCTGACAGCGGAAGAGCAAGAAGCGTATCATGTTCACCATAAGTACAACCTATATGCTGGAAATGCATTAGGTTCTGTTATCAATATAGCAACTAAAAAAGCTATTGGCGTACCAATACCGATTGGTATGTTAATTTCAGTAAAAGGCGATAATACAGAAAGAATAGAAATGTTACGAAAAGATTTTATCTATACTTTGTTTTGCGGCGATATTCCAGAAGGACAGCGAGTATACAGAGCAAATAGCGCAGTTTTTGATGATAATATTGAAAATTTAGGATTACAAGATGAATATCAATCGCATCCAATATTTGATCTATATGAGACAAATGATAAGGGAATTATTAGACATAAAAGAACTAAAAAAAATTGTTGGAAGTTTGGATAAATATGGATATTTACAAGTAGCGGTACGTGGAGCAAAAACTAATTTTGTTTGTTATAGGTCGCATAGATTTGTGTTTGAAACTTTTAACGGAATAATACTTGATAATTTAGTTATCGACCATATTAACAAAATTAAAATTGATAATCGTTTGGAAAATTTAGATGTGGTTACACAACAAGAAAACACAAGACGTGGAGCTGGTTATGATGGTTGTAATTTTAAAAATCCAACCAGATCAATTATCTCGATAAATCTGGAAACTGGAGAAGAAATGAAATTTAGATCAATAGCATCTGCAGCAAAATATCATGAAATTAATTCACGTGTAGTAAAATTTGTCGCTGATGGCAGAACTAAATCAGCAACGTCTATGATAACATTTGATAGATTTAGTTTCAGATACGATAACTAATAATATTTTCCAACTCATTCCGAGAAAGACAATTATGACCAAATTCCATGATATCATCGCGATTTAATCGTAACGTCATTATTTTATTTATATCAAGTTTTTTTTTATCCGCCGCTGTTAACAAAAATTTATCGGATTCGCCCAATGTTATCATAACGTCAACGAAATGAAAATTATATCCCAGCAAGAAATTTCGAACTGCTTCGGCTAATTCTTTTTTGTTTAGTATATTAACTCGACAATGATATTTTATTTCCATATTATATATTAATTAGATAAAAAGATTATTATCATAATGAGCTTAATCGAGAGATTAGCTCAACTTTACTCGGAAGATTTTGTTTCAGTTCCTAATGTCACATTAAAAAATATCACCGACGACAGATTTGCTGGTTATACTGAAAAAGACATTTTGTATAACTATGACGATGACGAAGATGATGTTGTTGTTAGCAAGAAACATTTAAGTAGACCAACAACTGGTCGATATGATGTTAAGTACCACATTGCCAAAAAAATATTAAAATTTAATTTTAGCGTTGCCGAGCACCAAATATTTTGGCAACTTGTAAGGCCCTTTCTAAACGTAAAAGTACCGGGACAACAAAGAAACATAAAATACGATTTCATTTTTGTTAAAATATTTAATTTAATGCCAGTCGATGATGCGAGAAAATTACATTTAATTTCTTTATGTAAACCAGTAAAATGTAGGTCAGTACTAATAAAATACGAGCAAATTTATAATAATATTATTCAGTCGATGCAATCGCAGTCGATGCAGTCGCAGTCGATGCAATCGACTTAGTTGGTACCCAACTATTAAATTTATCGCTATATCCGCGCCATTTAACTAAACTTTTGTTGCCGCGCTTTCTAATAACTTTTTCAATAACAAATATATCTTGTTCTGTTTTCTGAAGTTCTTGTTCGTAAAAGCTGCCAGTTATAGGTTCTCCTAATAAGTCTTTCAACGAGTATGTAACTGGTATTGTTAAAAGTACTTTATCAACAACAAATACTTCTTCGCTCCAGTTCGGAGTAAATCAATTTTTCAAACGTTTTTTTCGTCAATGAAATTCTAACTTTATCGCCAACTCTAAATTTATGTCTTCGGTACATATTTTCGTTAGCTAGTATTGGGTTTGCAATCGCGTCGTTTGGTGACATTCTAGTGGTTCGGTGTTTCGTGTTATTATATTCGTCAACAATTTTCTGTAAGTTGTCGATGTATTTATTCGTGTTTTTAGCTGTCAAATACTTATGAATTTTTTCGTTAAGCTTGCGATTAAATCGCTCGACAATGACGCTTTTCCCCTCATTTCCAGTAACGTATTTTTTAATGTTATTTTGTTCCAAAAACTGCTCGAACTTTTTGTTAAAAAACTCTGCTCCGTGATCGGTCCAGATTCTATTCGGCTTTCTTTCTGTAGTAGTTATTATGTGCTTTAGCGCGTCAATCATCGATGTCCCTGTTTTATCAGAAACCGGTACGCTAAAAGCATATTTACTGAAAACATCGATAACATTAAAAAGATATCTCCGTGAAGCGCCATCAGCGCCAACGTTAAATTGAACTAGATTTGACATATCAACTAAATCTATCGCCCAAATGTCATCAACGGCATTTGCTACAACCTTGCGTCGCGGAAACTTTTTTTTTAGGTCTATGTAGTTCGACTGCAAGCGACGTTGTCGCTGGGTCATCATATAAGTCTCTACCGAGACCAAGTTTATATTTTGCTCCAATAATACCCTGTACCAGCCTTCGGTCAACACGCTCTCGCATATTTTCTGGTTTCATTTCGCGAAGTTCGTCTAACATTACTTTGTCGCAGCTGTGTTTTGTTTCGCCACTAGGAAGATCAATATCTCTGTAG
>JAECUM010083021.1:0-15970 GCA_016617855.1 Megalonaias nervosa | reverse complement strand
TATATATATATAATCGAAACACAGACCGACACACATTCTTAATTATATATGCAATTACATACACCTCAGTGTGTGTATCCATTCATCCATCCATCCATTCAAACATACATACATACATACATACATACATACATACATACATACACGCATACCTACATACAAACATGCACACACATACATACATACATACATACATACATACATACATACATACATACATATATACAAACATATATACATAGTGGGCTGTATAAGTTTCAGTCGACAACATGTACTATTGTAACGTCGAAATGAAGATGAATACAGGAATGTCATTCAAAGGTATGACAGATACAAAGTACTATTGATCCTGCTATCAGTAAAATATGTGGAAGAAAATTTTCTTAATATCGTCTTCGCATAATGCGTGGTAATTTATTATTACTCATGGCGATATAATAAACAGTGTGGGTTGTTTTTCAGTCCTTTAATGTGTAACTATTGATTTTGCCTTATTCCTTTCGAAAACTTGAAACTAATCATATTATTTTTGACTCATTTTCTAAGTGTCAATTACTACGATCAAGAAAAGCTAACACAATACTTTATGCAATATTAATTTTGAACTTAAGCTAAAAAGGATAATTGCCACAGGTATTGAATGGAAACGTAAAAACATGTAAATACTTGCTTCAGTCGATGATCAAAGTTGTTTTTCAAGTGTACACATTGATTAAAGATATGTTTGATCTCTGTGTCAGTTGCATTTTCACTTTAAAGAAATTTAAAACACGCACACAATATAGCACGACCTAAATATTTTAAATTAAATTAAAACCATTTTAATATTAAAATGAAAAAAGTTCTTTACCTTTATATTTAAAAATAACGAAGTTATCTTCGCATTTCAGGAGAGGTTGATGAAAACTATTTTAATAAACAAATGAAAAACTATGTTTATTTTGCTATTGCATTTCATGAGAGGATGATACAAAATAGCTCTTCAGAAGATGATTCCAGATCAAAACCAGTATCATATAGAATTTTATTCCATCAGAAACAGCAAGTATTTGTAGCACGCCTGGCTTAAGGCAACGGAAGCTTATTGTCATGAATCCATTGTGTGTCCATCTGTCGTATATCTGTATTTGCTATTGTTAACTTCCTTGCAGAAAAGCCGACCAATTTAGTTGTCTATCAAATATTGGCGACCAATAGTGTCGAAGGCCTTTGTCCGACATCTCCAAGACGATCATGCCACTTTGGATCAAATTTAGCATGCATTATCGCTTGGAAACTTCTTGTCACAAGCTCCTGCGGACTCCAATATGCTGAGTTTGCCCCCACCCAGAACATCGTAAGAATAGACGACTTAATGCAGAAACCATGGTTTCTCGGTGGTCAGAGTGCCTGTCTCGCTATGGAATTAATTCGGCGCGGCTTCCTAAACTAACATCGAATTAATGCGTAGCCGCCGAACGTGGTTTGTCGTGGACCAAACCACATTATTTCAATTGGCTCGGCATGTATGGTTGTGCAGTAGGATACCATACTAGCATGCGTGGCTATAAAACTGTGTATGAGCTATCCTCGTTGCAACTGTAAGGTCTCCATAGCAATCAGTTCAAAAACCAATTTGTTTATTCTATACAAATTGTTCTCGTCCTGGCTTAGCTTGATATGGTATACATCTTCCATAGCAGCTAAATGAAAGAACTATTTTAAATTTATTCTAAAAAAACCAATGTGCAGTTATCATCAAGGGAAACATAAATAAAAGATTCATAATTGCATTGTATATCATTCACGTGCCTTTTAAGGTACAATGTAATTCCCAGTTGCCATAGCAAGTTGAAAATAACGTTTGGGTTCTTTTATTTCTCCAAGAGCAGCAAAAGAATTGTAAATTAGACTTCAGAGAAATCTCCTTCATAATATCCTTTATCAAAATTGTCTCTCATGTGATGAAATTACCAACGTTTTAGATGCATTAGCAACCAAGTAGATAACTTATTCGCAACAAATGAATGGCAGAGATATATTCAACTAAATACGGAAGATGTTTCGTATGGCATAATTTATCAATTTTTTCCATGAGGCCTCTAAAGGAACGGTTTGAATCTATTGCATCTAAGTCGGACATTCTTTTGTTTGGGCTAAAATGTCAATGATAAATTGATATATTGGACATGAACAATTTTCAACAATAATTAGGAAAAAGGCATATGATATTTTCAGGAGACTAAAAGCTGTATTTTGACAAGAAGTAGATATCAAAATATATCAACAAACGTAGATTTTTTAAAACATTCTTTAGATGCAAAATGGCTAAAACTAATACGGACACAGCATTGTTTGTTTGTGAGCAGACAAACAGAATACTCAGTATAATAATACACCACAGACCAGTCAGTAGATTTCTTATATTTTGGGTTTCACATTAAGGCTGTGAAACACATGTATCACATTTGATATCTCACACATATTCTCAATTATGACATACACGTTGTCAGAAAACTATAAAGAAACTTGCTTCGTTTGCAATTTAAAAGTTTATATCAGGCATCAGAACAGGCAGCAGAAAATTAGAACCGTGTAAGCAGAATAACAGTTTCGTGTAAGCAGAAAATTATCCAAACAATAAAATACATATTTTGTTCATCAAGAACATCACACAATAAACTACCTTTAGTCATGCTACAGCTTAAGTGAGCACCACTGATAACACCTAAAATGAATTTGAAAGAAGCTCCAGTTGTCTAACTTTTCAATTCATGCTGACAAAAGTTTTATTACTCGAGGTAGAGAGTAGTGATGAATAACATCAGCATCAACATGAGCATGGTTCATATAGATAAGGATCCAGGAAGACAGCACGCTCAATCCACTTTATTCAACGAATAACGATATATGATGTTATCCTATATCAATAAAAAGAGAACATTCCTGTTTATAAGGGTCTGTGGTTACAAGTACCACAAAAGGGAACAAGGTTCACGTGCAAAACAGAAATGGCCCATATAAATGTCTTACATTAACTTTACAAAGATATTCAAATATTTTAAAATTAACTCTGTCTTGTCAAAGTTGTATATCGATATGAGAATGCATTCGACTCTCCATCTGTAGAGCACTCATATATCGTACATAAAGTGAAGTATTTGAGAGAAATATTTATTCATATAACTATTAACATTACATTATTTTTCAGTATTACTTGTGCTCTTGTACTCTTTGTTTATTCTTTATTCATTTCATTCATACATTTAGGGCAAAACAATGATCAAAGTCCAACAACTTTATCGTGAGACTTCATCTCCATTGGGATTTTACACGTGTTGAAACTATTAGGAGAAGATCCACCCTGAGATTGACTTGGACCATTACATTATAGATAACTTTGATCAAGGTAAATTGAATAACAGAATACCATTCTAGTCCTCAACTACTTAATTGGAAGATAGTTACATAAAATATCTTTCATGTCAATGCATTGTTCCAAAACAATTTTATTGTACAACATTTAACAAAATTACTATTCTCATCAATTCCTATTCACCGAGTGTTCGTAGAGGAACTCGCTAATTTCATAACATTGATGCTACATCTGCAGTTGTGTTTGGATTACAAGTTATTCAGATAATTCAGATAATGGCTGTCATTATATACAATATTAAATTAATGTCATCCTCAAAAATGTTCAGTTTTCTACCCCCCATTTTCATACTGGTTTACATTATACGTTACTATGTAATTATATACTGATCTGAGATGAGTTTTATTTACAATGATTCTTTATACACTATTCGCATTGAAGTGGTCTATCTGCATCTCAATTTTGACGGTTTTCTTTTGTTTTTAAGTTAAGAAGAACTTTATGTATCAAACAATATTTGTCCACAAACATCCTTTCCTTTATTTCCAATGACATGTCCCTCAGGTAAAAAGGGGGGGGGGGAAGCGATGTAGGGAGAGAGCAAATTATATCTTATTTTGTAAAATTTTGTGATGTCCCTTTGTGTAATGAAGATGTATTGCATATTTAAAGGAACGTGTCAAAAATAGATACATGTGCATACAACTAAAGTGTATTCTCATTTTAATTCATACTTCTTTGTTTTACAAACAGGAAAAACTCAATCACACGCTGCAGTTAAGACAATGTCGATATTGGACTAGATACCCTCTTTGTTTTATTTGTGGTAAAAAATTTAAATGACATATCAAAATTTCTAGAACAATTTTTAGGTTATCTGCACGTTAAAGAAACATCGATGTGCTAATATATGGAGGTGAGATGATATTCAAATATCCCCACTGATATGGTGTTTGCACAGAGAGAGAGAGAGAGACAGAGAGACAGAGAGAGACAGAGAGAGAGAGAGAGAGAGATGTTAACAAAGTCATTAATTTAGTCCGCATGCTAACCCAATTTTATTTAGTTTGTATATCAATGATCTGATTACAGAGTTAAGAAGTAAACGTAGCAAAGTTATATTTCTCACACCAGACATGGAAGAACTAGTTGCTTTAATGTACATAGATGATATGGCAAACTGCTCTGATACAGTTAGATTACTGCGACAACAAATATATATTATAGGAAGCATTTGTGATAGAACTGACATGGAGGTAAACCTCAACAAGACAAAAATAGTGGTATTGAGCAATGGGGGATATGTGAAGAGAACGGAACCATTGTATTTTAATGAAGAACGAATAGAAGTATTGCCTTATTATAAATAGATGGGGTTATTTTTTACACCGAAGTTGAAATGTAAAAATGGTACTATGTTATGGGGCTGAGATTTTGGGATTTGAACAGTCGAAGGATATTGAGGAAGTGCATTTTCAAATTTGTAAGAGATACCTTCTGTTTCAAATACTGCAAAAAATTGGACGTCTAAAGGAGAATGCGCTATGTGGTATGTTCCCTCTCTTGACCTCATATACGGAAAGATGTATAAAATATTAGATTAAAATTATGCTATTATCGGATGATGGATATCACATCAATGTTTTATTATGCAGACAAAGCTGGAAAAGTCACATGGCCTACGAAGATTTAAGATTTGTTCAATCAGTATGGCTTTGGATACGCATGGATAACACAAGATGTTGGTGATGAAAAAATATTTAGTTTGGAGTACACGCAGAAGATTATAAACATATCATTACAAAGTTGGTCATAGAAAATTACTAATTACTATAGGCAGAATAAATCTCTACTACAATGTGAGAAATACCTCTCATGCAATATACCTTTTAATTTAAGAAAACGTTTAGTGCAGCTGAGGTGTTCCAGCATTAAGGAGTGCAACAGGAAGAAGACACAAAGATAGAGCATTTAGATTTAGTAAACTGTGCATTAAAAGAAATATTTATATAATTGAGGACGAATTTCATTTTATTCGCGTTGCCCGAATATTATATCATTAGAAGACAAAAATATCTGAAAAATGTACAACCAAGCGATGAAAATATTTGTCTCGCTTATGACTATCAGTGATGTAATGACGCTGTATAATTCATCTACTACTTGTGCAGATAATTTGCTAGGAGAGAGGTTAGTTTATCTCCATTTAAATAAAAGCGTGTGAAAATCTTGCTATTAGGAAATAAGTGTAGAAATAAGTGTAGAGGTAAATCAAGCATTTATATTTCACCTGTATCAAATAAAATGCGGTATTTTAATTGTGCTTATCATAAATAGAACTTTTGTATTATGGTCCTTAGGCCTATAGTAATGGAAATAAAGTGATTTGATTTGATCTAATAACAAACAGCAGAGATTTCTTGGAGCTCGTGAATAGTGAGTGGACACTATTTTGTACCACTAATGCAAAGAAATCACGACAAGATAACAAAGATTATGTTCCTGAGAAAGCACGTCTGACTGATGACATTAATAGAATCTCTGATGGGATTTGGACAGAGACAAGGAAATCCCATTCAAGGGGTTACGTTATTTGTATCCCCATGAGGCTTGCCGAGTTTGGAGACATATAATGTAACCCCGCGACTAGTATTTCCTTGTCTCGGTCCAAACTCCAAAGTTGATTATTTTTCTCACCCAATATTTTCCTTTAAAGTAAAAAGAACTCATCACTTTTGCAATATTGTTCATGTGCAAATGTTTACGTGCGGCTCGTTAATACAAATATGTTAATGAGTGCTGCAGCGTGACCGTTTCATTCCGAAGTGCACAGTATATACGTGTGAGCGAAAAAAAACAAACAAAAATGAAACATTATACGTTGCTTAGTAGTGAGTTATTATCACATTTAATAAAAGGATGTTATATGAAATTAACAACAAAAAATTAATATTTAATTTAAAAAAAAAATGTTTCTTTTTCATCAGTTCCAATTTAGAAAAATTATATTTTATATAATGAAACAATACTGGGTACACTACTCCACTGCCGTTTTCAAGCAATTACGAAGAGTAACATGTTGCATTGGATTCTTCATGGGTAATTAGAGATCTGTGTCACTAACGTATATAACTCTCCTTTTCTCTGGAGGTGGTGAAACTGTGCTGAACTTTCAAGTTCACGGTTTCTTTGAAAATCTACATTTCTGTCTTGGAAATAAGGCAAGTGCTGCTATTATAATACTAGTCACATGGGTCGTACATGCACATTTACTCATTTTAAATTAAAGATAAATTGTTTGTTTTTTTTAAAATCGAACACTACTTTTCTTTAACCAAGGTCGATTCAATCCTGAGATTTGAATGATCTGCACTGTCATCAAGAAACTTCCCGACGAAAATTATCGATCTCATCCGTCTTTTACAATAGTGGCCATGCACTAAACTTGAGTCAAAATAAGAGCGCGTCGAGTGGAATCATCACAATCGAGGGTAGTACGAATTTGTTTATCAATATGCGTAACTTTGATTGTGACATCACAGCGCGCGACATTTAGTCCGGATTGTACTTGATCACACCTTTAGGTTGATTTCGTCCAAAAATGTCTACGTACTTTAACCTTGATTTTGCAATATGCACCTCTCGGGACGTCTAAATAATGACCTTCCAAAAGAATATGGTTGTATACGAATCCAAATGAAGTGAATACTTGCCACTTAAAGGTATGTAGAATCAAATTCTAAGAAAATGACACCCATTACTGAAAAAATCGGTGTTGAATGCCTACACGACCCATGTGACTTGTACTATAGTAGAGGAAATATGTGCTATAGTGAAGTTTGATTATGGAATAACGTGTGGACAGATAAATGATTCCTTCTGGCTGGTAAGTGCATTATTTGTCATTAAAGATTGCATGTACATGTTTGATTCAACTGGGACACAATGGAGATGTTTAACAAAATTAGAAGAAAACATGTTTGACATAACACGCCCCTAGCTGTTACTAAGTTTTCTGTAGTTGTTGAGAGAGTTAGGACTTTTGTGGCAATGGATGTTTATAGTCCTTCATTAACAGAATCTATGTTGGGGTTTGGACCAAGGCAAGGAAATCCCAGTCAAGGGGTTATATTATTTGTCTCTCCATGGAGCTATGAAGTGTATAGTCTATGTGCATGGATCAGTGTTTTCTGTCCTAGTTCGTTCCACAAAGCACTGAGAATTTTATCCTATCTGTTAGCACATTAAATGTTCATGTCAGCGTCATTAAATGTAGCTAACAGTATATAATTTGCTTCATACGAAGTATTTAAACTAGTAAGGTAGCTTTAGTTACATTTAATGACGCTGAGCTGAAAATGTACAGAGTTGGGCCTGCAGATAGGATAAAATTGACCATGCTGTGTGGAACGAACTAGCATAATACCAAATAGCTAGTTATTATGTGCGTGTGTGTGTCTGTCTCTCTCAAAATGTTTTCTATAGTGTGCTCTCAAGGCTGCGGAGACCCTAAGTTACTATATGTCTTTTGTGTTATATATTGTTGTTGATGTCAGGCATGTGGGTGAGAAATGAATAGCTCAACACTTTATACGGTTCCGTTTTATGAAACGACAAGGATAGATTAAATATTTGAATAAAAGTCTCAATGTTAGTACTGACTACCGTAGTTTAGTAGAAGAGAAGCATCACAATTTTGCTGCAGCACACATGTCCCAGTAAATTGTACAATTTTGTGGGATATGAGGAATCTAACCCTTATCCTATATGGAAAAAAGACATTATCTATAAAGGCCTTTAGAAAATATCTGTAATCGATTAAAATTTATGATCAATTTGTTATGGTGAAACCAGTCAAACTTTCAAATAATTCTCAACACTAAAAGGGAATGTTAAGGATACAGACACTGGAATGGTCAAATCATTAAGACTCACCTTAATATGTTACATGGTTTTATGTAGGAATGGGGATGGGCGGATGGGGCAGTTAGGCTGCTAACGTATCGCGTGTAACATTCCTTTCGACTGACTAATATAATATATAATCATTGTATGTTATCTACACGGGGAATAAATGCATCACTTGAGAAGCGATTGACGGTCTTTGCCCTTGCACATTTCACCCTCTCTTTTTCTCGAAAACAAATCATTTTCATCCCCAATTCTTTGTGTGAGAATAGTTAACTAATATGATAAACATTACAATGAAAGCTCGAAAAATTATTTCGTTGGTGAAATATACAGAATTCCAACGGAATATCCAAGTTCTCCTGCTTTCGAAAGTATGAGAAGAAAGACACTCTAAGCCAATGGACGAAGCTACCAATCAAATTACATTTTTTATGAACTATATGATTCAAGGGCAGGGTAGATATCTTATGATTCATGTTCACGCTTTGCTCATCATAAAATAATATGGTAATTACTTATAAGCAAAGTAATTAATCAGCTGCCGCTAGAACATATAATCTAATTGTTTTTAAAATTTAGCATACTGTACGGGTAAACATTTCTTTCTTACTTAAGGTGTCGTACTTTTCACATGTAATGAGTCTTGTTGTAAAGAATGGCTGTCCCGCTTCTTACGTGAGAGTAGAAGACACAGCTATAACAAATGATATTCCTCGAACTTTAGGTGACAGGTTTGATTTTCTCCTTCAAGACTAGTCTTGAAACAAAAAAAAAAAAAAAAAACCAAAAAAAAAAAATATTTTAAGTTCAATTGCGTAAGTTTTAAATATTCATAAGACATCAGGCGAAAATCATGGCCTGAAAAGTTGTTCAATGTAAAGAGATAGCTGATTTTCTTGAGAAAGTTAAAGCAAAACACACATTAAGTTCACTGGCGGACCTCACCAAAGGGTCAGGCTTAAAATGATACGTGAATAACCTTAACCACAAAGAGTACGCTCCTCTAAAAACATAAACTATAAAACACATAACATGGGAAAAATAAATGCATTGTAACATTATCAAACATAATTATGTACTACCCTACCACTTTGTTTATAATAGGCCAGAAGCTAACAAGATAAGCTAACAAGAGTTGGGTCACTTTGTCATAGTACCACAATATAATACCATCTATAAACATACTTTTCCCGGAAAGTTACAAGCACTGATTTAAATGTTTCCATGTATGCCGCTATATAATAAATGCATTGTTCAGTAATTTAGTTCTCGGCATCAGAGAGCGTGCGAATGTTATTAGGCAACTGATTCACATTAAGTAAACCTTGCGTGCATCGCACTCTCACTCTCCCTCGCACGTTTACAGTCTGTACGTTTCCTATTTGATTGTATAAAACAATCCATTCACGTATTTTGTATCAAATTTTCTACTCATATAAACGGGAACGTAGTACAATATTTTGTCTTTGGTTTTATTTATATACAGTAAATAGCATTGCTGTATTTAAGCATATTAGTTTCACAACCAAGGCAATGAAAAGTTTGACGATGTACCAAATCAGGGCGTATAAGTTAGACAATCTGGACGTTTTCAGCCGTGTTACTACGACTCTAGAGAACACGAAATTCCATAATATGGAGGGTTAATATGTTCTGCCATCCAAATTATTCAGTCACAGACTGCTACACACCCGGCCAACGCAAACAATACTTCATGCCACTTATTGTCAGAGCTTTAAAAAGGATACTGTTTCGGTTGAGTCCATGGTGTTCATGATAATTATTAAGAGAATGTGGAATCCTTAATAATATATTGTGTGGGTGATGCATGTCGAAAATATCGAATGGAATAAATGAGCTTTCAATACACTGTGTGTTGTACATCACAGACAGCTTTTCTGATACGTCGCTTTCAAGCAAACCTGATCCGCAAACACCCATTGGTTTGCAAGTGACTAATTAGGAAATCTCTGTGTGAGTTTGACTTAAACATTGTTCCGACGACACCTGACTCTGGTCTACCACCTAAAGAATTCACGCAACATCTCCACCTTACCTCTTAACAATATATATATATATATATATATATATATATATATATATATATATATATATATATATATATATATATATATATATAAATATATATATATATATATATATATATATAGATAGATAGATATAATCAAATAACCAACATATTTGCTAATAGGGATATGTTTTAATTAAGATGTTTTTAAAAAATTATATAGCTGCTAATCTATTATCATAATTGTTGCTACAGTAGACATTTCGACAATAAGAGAGAAAAAGCCGATTATTGTAAAGGTTAATTTAAGGACATTATCAGTGTTTTCAGAGAATAATCAGTTTTAAAAAAAATATAACGTTTTCGGGTAATATTTTTGTGACTCAAATACATTGCAATTATTACAGCTGGGTAACATGGATAATATTGTACGAAGCTATTTCTGAACTTACAGCGATACAAAATGCTGTGCCGCAGTTATATTAGGAACCAACAATTTAATATGCCCATGCAATGGCCTAATGTTTTGTTTAAAATTTCCGTCTCAATGCAGCAGAAAATATTACCTTGATTTATAGCAAGCTATGGCTATACAATATACATAATCTTCTCTGAAAACAATAATAATAATAATAATAATAATAATAATAATAATAATAATAATAATAATAATAATAATGGCAAAAATGATAATTACCTTCAGATAAAAGAAAATAAAATATATCGGCCCAAAATAAAGCCAGGGCCGTAGCCATCCTGACAGTTTAGTGATCAATACATTAAAGTAAATAAATTTCCTATGTGTGAGTTAATTGTTGAATAATTTGTAAATTTAGAACTGTAACTAAAGTGAGACGTTTACGCTCACACTATCTGAAATCCTGTGCAAGACGTAGTGCTGACCTTAGAAAGTTTCTTGAATGAATAAAGAAGTGTTCACACCGAAGCTTAAACCTTCAATGTTCATAACAGAGCAGGGAAACACTGAGTGTAATGCCACTAGTAGAATTAGATATTTGTCAGAGGGAGCTAGTAAAATTAAAACACACTCAACAAACGAGAAATTATTTAGTGAAATATTACGTAAGCAACTGCTCTCCTGAAGATCATTAGTTTATTTGCAGTCTTACAAAGACATATATGTTCTTACGTTATTAACATGCGCTGGTTAGTAGCTAAGAAGGAAAAAACATTTTCTAAAACCGGAAATGTGTCCAAAAGTTGAATTTGGTCCGAATATCATTCACGAAATCCCATTTTGCAACCATTTTTGTATACGTGCTATGTGTCAAACATATGACTGAAGGAGCATAAAAATATGTGGAGTATTTAAAAGTAAGTTCAGAAAACTTCAACTGTTTTGGACAAAATAAAATAATTTTTATTTAGATTTTCATTAAAACTGAACGCACGATATTAATGTGATTTAATTCGGGGCAAGGTAGTAGGACACTTCCATAGAACTTGTACCCAGGGAAGTATCTCTATACGTGCGACTGGAAGAAAATACCGAGATAAACCGGTGTACAATACCACGAACCTCTACTAATTCTACCGTGATGCTGATGACGCGTTTCAACAAGGTTTGACAAACGCTCTGCTAAACTTTGATACTTTTCATGAGTTAATCAATTTTAGATAAGCTGATGTATGGCATTTCTTTACTTGATAAAAAGCCATGACATATATTATAAATGTGAATACAAACAGACAGTGACTATCAGACTTTTGTTTTACTTTAAAATATTACTTGCACCTAGTACACAAACGCGTGCAATTAATTAGGCACGGATCACCACAAACGTAACAGCGATCTCTGGTTTTATACTTTCCCTCAATACAGAAATACATTTAGGTATTAACACTCTTCTGAGGAACTGTACACAAACTCGAAGTTTGTTCTTAAACCAACTCTCCTTCAAGAAAGGTTTTAAAAATATGAAAATGGCATTCAAATATTATAAGTGTCCCCTGAACTTTGTTCATTGTTATATAATATAATCTGTGTATATATATGTCAATCAATGGCAATCCAGGATGGTCCATTGGCGTCATATATCATTTTATTTACTGGGAATCGATAACCTTGCAATGTACAACAGCTATTGATGTACGATGTTTGTAGCCTAAATGTTAAGAAATTCCGGAATGGGTAAAAATTAAATACGCAGGAACAACTTTTATTATGGATCCAGTTTTGGTATTAGCACTGGCATCTGCCCGGTTTGAAAGGCAGTGTAACTGAGAATATAATTATTAATATTGATCAACAGTAAATGATGAGAAATTTTTATTATATAAGTTTGCTTGTAAGAGTGTGCAGCCCATGATAGTCTGAATCCAATTTCGCCCGCATTAAAAGTAATCTCCAGAACGGTTTGTGGTGTTAGGTTGGCATTCGCATTCGGTTATTTAGTATTATGTATACGATTTGCTCCAGGTAGTGTTATTTACTTTATCTAAAACACTGTGTAACTATTTTTATACTTTAATCGGGATTGTTGCTACACGTAAACATCGTTTCAGTCGCATTAAGTCAACCTGGTGGACAAATGATTGCAATTAATTAGACAATCTCATCACAAACATAATAACAGACTCTGGTCTTACTCGTTTCTTAGCACCCAAATAAATAAGGATTCACGACAATTTTCAATACAATACATTCACATAATTTAAAGGGGCGAAAAGTAATGTGTCCGTGAACTTTGTTCAATTTTATACATAAAGCATACAAACATAAGAATAGATCTTATCCAGGAACATGGATCGATCAAATTAAAAGGACATACAATAATTGAATGAGCATTTATATATTGTTGTTAATAGAAACAGAGCAACCGGTTGGCATAATTCGTTTTGCAATATATTAGCTTTAGCTTAGCATTTGCTACTCTTATCTAAAAACATTATCAGCAGTTCGGTATAGTTGGTATTCGAGTGAGGTATTAGCGGTGTACCGTTTTACCACGGTTCTTGCTTCCAGTGGCATTCCTTATGTTACTTCATTTCTATACCTGTACTTCCGTAGTTTCCAAGCGTAAAGAATGTAAGGACATTCCTCATTCATCAGGTTATAAATAAATTGATATTAGCGTCTTGTTTACAATTTTTATGATAAAGAAAATAAAGAAATAATTTTGAGCAAAACAGTTGAATTTGTCACAAATTAAATTTGAATATTATAAATATATATATATATATATATATATATATATATATATATATATATATATATATATATATATATATATAAGTATATATATATATACGCTCCATTAATCATATTAATCATACGTTTGACACCTGGCACCAATGTCTGTATAGTGGCGAGATGGACGTTTGTGACAGATATACAGGCAAAATCTAACCTTTAGACAAATATGCCATTTTTAGTTACGTATTAATGTATGTTAATGTGCTAAGTGTATGTATTCCTTTTTAGGACTGCAGATAAGCCAATGATCTCGAGGTGAGCATCTGCTTACGTGACTTTTTCAAGTCCACAACTTTTGTCTTCTGGTTTGTTAATTGTGTTTATGTTTACCTGCCCTCCCTGATCAATATTTTCCCCCAGTATTTAAAGCCCAATCAAAGGTATCATGCTTGTTATAGCAATATCCAAGAAATTGGCTTCGGTGTAAACATTTACATTATCAACAAGCCCTCTAATAATGACCATGTAATGTTCCGGTTTTCCAGGGGTTGGAACAGCAATTATTTTTTGAGCTGAGATATATTATTTCCCGTGAGATTATTATTGCTGCTGCTGTGGTTGTTGTTGTTGCTCTTGTTGTTGTTGTTGTTGCTGTTATTATTATTATTATTATTATTATTATTATTATTATTATTATTATTATTATTATTATTATGTTTATTAATATTATTATTATGTTTATTATTAATATTTTTCAGACAATGTACATTATATAGCCTCACTTAGTTATAAATCATGGTTAGATTTTTTTCTCCCTTGACAGACCTAAATTTAAAGCAAAACTTTTGGCCCATCCCCCGGCATATTAAATTTATGTACGGTTTTTGTAACCTAAAAGTAAAGAAATTCCGGAATGGAAAAAAAATAAATACGCAGAAACAAATTTTATGATCGACCCAGTTTTCGTATTAGTACTGACATCTGCCCGGGTTGGAAGGCACTGTAACTAAAGAAGCAATTAGTAATATTGATCAACAGTAAATGATGATAAGTTTTTATTATCTAAGTTTCCTTGTAAGAGATCTTGTAGCCCATGATAGTTTGAATCCAGTTTTATAGTAATCTCCAGAACGGTTTGTGGTGTTGGGTTGGCATTTGCTATAGGGTTTAATTTATTATTATGTATATGATTTGCTCAAGGTAGTGTTATTTACTTTGGCAAAAATACTATGTAACTATCCAACCAGTAAAATAATGAGTAAAGTGGAAAAGCAAATTGTTGATTTTGCAACAAAAGTTGAAACAGTGATTGGAGTTAGTGGCGACATTCAAACAGCATAAGATAGTTTAGCAAAACTGGAAAGTAATATCAATGATTTTTCAGTTAAGGTTGACAAAGTGTTCAAGACAACAAAAGAAATCAATAAAATAACTGTCAAAAATCCTGAGAATGATATTATAGCCTTCACCGATCAAATTGAAAAAATACCTAAGATATTTCATTGGATGAAACAAGGTGAAGAAACTGGACTTTTTTTAAGAGGAACCAGTGGTTCTTGACAATGAAGATGGATTATTAATGATAAT
The DNA here is from genome assembly GCA_016617855.1 of Megalonaias nervosa. NCBI lineage: Eukaryota > Metazoa > Mollusca > Bivalvia > Unionida > Unionidae > Megalonaias > Megalonaias nervosa. Next base: position 931 of record JAECUM010083021.1, on the reverse strand, counting down.
TAACAACAACGTCAACTAAAAACAAAAAAGATTGTGTCATAATCAGTCAACAAAAATGTGCCATGGAAGCATTGCAAAAGGTGGTTTAGTCTTCACTCCGCAGAGTGATTTATAATCGAGTAGATTTTCAAATTTAGGTGGATGATTCTGTGAACAAATTTAATTCTGGCTCAGTTAATGGATAAGTAAAAAATCAATTTCCTTGTTTTAATTTTATCAAGTATAAACAATATTTGTATTTGGCCACCCTCATCCACTCTCAGAATGTACTTAAATCATAGAATGAACCTAATGTGATTGAAAATTTCTCAGAATATACTTGAGTCTGCCGGGGTGTGACCGAAACCATCTTTGTATTACTAGAGTTTAATTAACTTTTTCAATAGATTATATAGCTAGTAATATATTATCCGATTGTTGCTACAGTTAAACATTAGCACAATAAGAGAGAACAAGCCGATTAAAGTAAAGGTTAATATAACGACATTCTCAGTTTTTAGAGAATTATCCGTTTTAACAAATATAACGTTTTCGGGTAATGTTGCAGTGAATAAATAATATTACAACTATTACAGAAGACTAACATGAATAATTTTATATCAAGCTATTTCCGAACATACAGCTATATTAATAATGGTATACGGCAGCTATATTAGGAACCAACATTTGGGCTAACATTTTGTTTTAAATTTCCGTCTGCTAAAATAGCAAAAAAAAAATCTTCCCTGATTTATAGCAAAGTGATGATATATAATATACATTATCTGAAAACAATGATAATAATAGCCAACCACATCATCATCATCATCGTAATAATAATAATAAAAATAATAATAATAATAATAATAATAATAATAATAATAATAATAATAATCTCAGAGGAAAGAAATAAAATAATATCTCAGCTCCAAACAAAAACTTCCGTCCCAAC
>JAECUM010083019.1:0-10016 GCA_016617855.1 Megalonaias nervosa | reverse complement strand
TACTGTTTCTGCTTTGTACACAGGTTGTTTGAGATCTTAATTAGGCACGAGCAGCATTCACACTACGCTTTCGCGATCATGTGAACACTAGCTCAGGTGCCACGAGTTTCTTGTCAAATACATGAATGACAATTTTGATCGTAAATATAATATTAAGTGGCTATAGTTAGGTTACTAATAATTTAATAATAATTTATTAAAGTAATACATGAATAATTGTTTCGTTTAGTCAATTTAATCGTGATCAGTAAATTTTAAAAATTTAGCTATAATATTTATTGGTAAAGTTAAATTAATAATATTAAACTGTTTAATAAGTGTTCTTCGCATTCATTTAAGTTGTTTAAACATTTCTGAATCATAAGTCCGTTTTCCATTGCGTTAAGTCATCTTTTAATCCATACAGTATGGCGAGTGTCCTTTCTCCCTGGTCACAGGAAGGAGTCTCAATATCGCAATTTTGTCGATCTGTCCTTTCTCATTGCTCAACAGGAAGGAGTCTCATCATCGCATATTGTATTCCATTTCTTTTGTATTTCATTAATTTCTTTTAATATTCTTGTTCCATGGCCTTAATTCAAAGTCCGTTTCGTTTCCGTTCGTTTGATTCTGTAATTCTTCCTCTGTTTATCTGACATTTGGAACTAAAGAGCTCCTGTACTGAGTAGACTGCTTGCTGACAAGACGTTCCGTAATGTCGTATTCTTTCTCTAGTTTTGGGGTTATTAACATGTACATATCCTTTCAAATCCAAAGTCGGATCCAATACTAAATTTATGTCACCATATACAATATTGACTGGACTATTGAACTCTTCAAATATTTCTTTCACTCTGTCAAAAATGCGAGGGTCATCCGAATGAGGGTCATACAAATAATAACTGTTAATCAACTGATTTCTAAATTCAAGTCTATTCCCAGTGAATTACGCCCCCCTCTTTTCTTTCCTTGTGTAATTAAATTTCAAAATTGTTATTGAACATTTTACTTACTTCCCTTGAATTAGGTTTGTGAGTTAAAATGCATCTATATCCTCATTGTTTCTCAATATATTTCTCTTCCTTAGATGTAAAGTGTGTATCTTCTAAGCTCACACTGCTATATATTTTTTTCTTTCGAAAAAATTCAAGACCTCTTTTCTCTTAGTGAACAATCTCTATTCCTGACAGCCTTCAGATGCTGTTTTAATTCTATTATCTATCGTTAAAGTTTTAAAATATATCATTGTGTCATTAAAAGGTATTATCATTGTGACATTAAAAGGTATTATCATTGTGACATTAAAAGGTATTATCATTGTGACATTAAAAGGTATTATCATTGTGACATTAAAAGGTATTATCATTGTGACATTAAAAGGTATTATCATTGTGTCATTAAAAGGTATTATCATTGTGACATTTAAAGGTATTATCATTGTGACATTTAAAGGTATTATCATTGTGTCATTAAAAGGTATTATCATTGTGACATTAAAAGGTATTATCATTGTGACATTAAAAGGTATTATCATTGTGACATTAAAAGGTATTATCATTGTGACATTAAAAGGTATTATCATTGTGTCATTTAAAGGTATTATCATTGTATCATTAAAAGGTATTAGCATTGAACTGACTACTACATATTGATATGTTAATATATCTAGGGCCGATAACCCTCCTAGGAAAACAAAAGTAAACAAAACGTGATTTCTAATACTAAACTGAGACAAATACTGAATAATGAAAAGTGTTCGATAAAGTCGAAACAAAGCTGGTACAGTGACTGAAAAAAGTATAAAAATATTTTTCCGATAACAACACACACACACACACACACACACACACACACACGTTTATAGTAGACCTCACAAAAATGCCCAAGCATTATATCATTACTAGGTTGACAAAAGCAAACGACAAACAATTATTATCAAGCTTAAGGTTGTTAAGGTAGTCATCTTTATATTCGGAGAGCACAGATAAAATCCTTGTGGAACTTGCACAATAACTGAAAAATAAGTAAATAAGTAAATAAATGGTTTTCAAGAAATGAACCCTCTATTATATCATATCTTTATTCATAATGTGCATCGTGCAAGTAGTAATCACATTTGATTATAGTATATTCTTCTTGATAAAGGACATTTAATAGACTCCTATGTTATTTTGTATCAGATTTAAAAATAAATCTATATTAGATTTATTTTATTGGTCCGTTCGACGAGCGGTGTATTGCTTAAGTCTGTTTACCTTGAAGCATTCCCAACAATATATATATGGTCGTGCAATATACGCACGCACAACACTTACAAAATGGTCTGAATGTGCCCGGAGTCAAGCCTTCATTGGCGTTATCTCCAATGTTGTGTCAGCAGCATTACGAATTTTGCAGTTTACATTATAAGGATACTTGGGAAGATATGAAAAAGAGTAATAAGAAAAACATCCACAAATATTTCATTACTCTAATTAAATAATACCTGGAAACAATACCTAACATTTTGTATATTTACCTATCTTTTTACATCTAACGTCTTCTGGTTTGAAATTCTTTCACTTTCTCATCAAATGAATCACAAAATTCGAACATGTTACAGTCCTTAGATTAATTTACCCAGTCCAGCTGGCTTTGCGTGCACTTAGTTATTGTAGTACCAAGCTGACTGAATCTCATGGTGAAGACACAGTCTGTCTCCTTTTTCTTGAATAGTATCTAACAAGACCCGATGGATGTCTTCCCACCTTTCTCTTAGACTCCAATTACTTTTATGTTTGTGTTTTTTATGGAGCATTGTTAGTGTCTTTTAAGTGCAGTTTGGGCCTCGTTTATCCGTCTTTTCAAGGTCCCAATCTGTTCATGATGGGTAGCAATTTTCTGATATTTTCCTTCAAATTAATCCCTCAAGATTTTATTATTCAAATTTTTCCTGGCCTTGCCTTTGTTTTTATTATCCAAGTTTTCCTGAACTTGCCCTTCTTTTTCTTCTATGTAGTTTTTTTTATTATCATTATTTCATGTTTTGCACGGTTCATAACTTTTTGTTACAGAATTCTCCACTGTACTGTTAACTCCATTTCCCGTTTCTAAAAGAGTTTATTTCCACCTAAATGTAATAGCTTTCTTCCTCGCCACTGTCCTCTGCTTGAAACCTTCCAGGACGTTTAAAAGGCTCTCCAGACCTTTCTTTCCACTAAATAAACGAGGTTTAACGTCATATTTTTCTTTGTCTTCTGTTTATCTTTCCTGGGCTTCATTTCCAGTGGATATATTTTGGGTTAAGTGCGGTAGTTTGAATTCCAGTGAAATGAAGACAGCTGGATTTTGTTTTCCAATTGTAAAAATGTGTTTGACATTTAAAATGCAACACTCAATGTACATATATCTACATATTCAACATCTTATATATTTGTCACCCTTGGTTTTGTTTTCTACCCTAATCGGGCTCTCCCCTATCAACCATGTTGACACGCGACATTACGAGTGTCGCCATACAGGAAGTCTCAGATAACTAAAACTTTACACGACATAATGATGACAAGATCTGACATGACACAAGATGACATGATCTGACATGACACAAGATGACAACATTTGACATGGCACAAATTGACTAACTCATGAAGTGACATTAGCATTTTTCTTGTTTGAAATAAACTGAATTGGCATGGATTCATTTCTGATTCGGATTTTAACGGATTGAATAGAAACAGATTCCGCTGATTGCAAGGATAATAGTAACATTTCAATGATTTTGAGGCTATGGGGAAAGGAATAATATGGTTTTATTTATTTTTAATGTAATTGAGCTATTGTTGTCCTAGTGAATCTTTGTTGACTGAGATAAACGAGCCTATTCTATGAGTTCGATTCTATTCATATGCTGGACTATGTTCATCCTCCAATGAATTATTTATTGTTCATCCGCTTTATGTTGAAACCTTCTTTCGTTTTCAGAGATACATGGTATCAACGGCTAAATACAATGGTGATATGAAAGAACGAATTCTATCTGCATTGGAAGATTGAGCTTTGACGATTGTACATGTCCGTGTGGAAGACCTGAACTTACTTTTTACATTTATATTACATTGTTGTTGTTTTTACTGATTTTTTTTTATTCCATATTACTAACAAGTTTAACATACAGGAATTTTTTGGCGTTTTTTTTGGTCTTACTTGCTGACAAAAATTTCATTGTGAATCCGGATATTTTTGCTGTCACTTTTCCTCCGTTTTTCCGGAATGCCTGTCTCATTGGAACCTATCACAGTTTCACATTATGTTTGTTCCTCACTATTTTTTTTTTTAACCTTCGTTTTTTTTTAAAAAAAAAAATATAACTGACAAATTGAAGTTATAAACATTAGTCATTAAGAAAAACGGTATTGACTCATAGTCTTAGTCACTTTAGTATTAACGGGTTAATGGCAAATTAATGGGCGTTAGTACTTAGCTACATCCAACTGGTAATAGGTAAGATCATATGATTGATCAATTCTGGATTTTACGGCACACCAGCACTAAAAGGCTATACAGCGCCACAATAAAGTTATATGAGAAAAAAGAATACTAACAAAGGTTTATTGTGAAAGTGTGATGAAAGCACACAGACACAACGACACACATGGTGGAAATATATGAGGGTCCCCGATCAACAAGGGATGTTAAAAACACGACGGTTCCCGATCAACGAGTATGTAAATATTCTTTGTAAATCGTTAAACGGTAAGATTGTATCCCCCAATGGGTACTGTGGTAATAATGTCATTTGCAATTACTGACAACATTAGCAGCTTTGACCTCAATTACAGGGATAACACCTCGAATTTATGCCGATTGCTGCCATTTGGACCACCTTGTACATTACGAATAAAATGAGCGAAACGTTGCTACTGCATCTGACTATTGGCTAATTCGAACTTCTCGGTCAATCTTAAAGTCATCCCAATCGCAGAAATAGCCGGGCTGGTCCGACTAGATTGCGGTTTGTTATTTTTCTGAGAAATTCCAGGCGAACAAATTGTATTACTTTTCTGTACATTACTGAGCCGACTTATATCTGAGACATATTTTTTATTTCTCCGAAATAGCCGAGGTGGGATGGCATTACCAGCATTCACAACTTTCGAGGTCAATCCTATAAATTATACTTCGGATATATGCCGATGTATGCCAAACACTTTAGTTTTGACAAAATAGTGATTGTCCGAGAAGATGTGAATGCATTTAACAATTCGGAACTTCTTGTCAGTTCTGGGGGCGTTCTGAAAATATTATGAACAACTGAGAGAGAGAGAGAGAGAGAGAGAGAGAGAGAGAGAGAGAGAGAGAGAGAGAGAGGAAGTTTTTTACATTTGAAATATATGTAGAGAATGTTGGCATACCTCTATGTTACTTTCATATACTATGGCTAATATTTCCTTGGATATTATACTTGTGAAAATTGTATATGATCTAAGCACACAGCTAACCAAAATGACTGCTTCAATGTGCTCAAAAAATTCAATTTAAATTCGTTTAAAGTACACTATCTTTAGCAGTTATTAAAATAGGGACAAATAATTTTGCCAGACTAGACAATGTCAGCTTCTGAAAGTGCAATAAATGAATCATTAAATATATATAAAATTGTAAAAAAAAGTTAAGAGCTCTAACGTTTACAATTTACCTCTGAAGTCCAGGTAAAAATGACCAAGCGGAGCACAAAGTTTTTTGATAGATGCACATCTGAAGTAAGGCCAAGCTGTATACTCTAATCCATATTACACCAAACAATTATACACCAAAATCAAGGAAATTAAAAGTCCCTTGAATAATACCTAAGATATGCAAGATAGTTTTAAATAGCCAGTATAATCAGTGAGGACAAACGGGGAAATTATTTTTCGTTAAAAATCTAACCCTATGCAAAATACGAAACTTAGAGCGCTACCTCTAATATCAATCCAAACAAATAAACAGCCGATGTGGTCCGAATACATTGCGGCTTCGTTTCTTGCGAAACAATTCCTGAGAACAAAATGTGCGATTTCTCGGTATGCATCTTTTGGTCACATATAAAATTCTAACAAATGAATATTGTAACATAGCGTGTATTACATATATGGTTTCCAAGACACAGTTTGTACTTGTGTGTCTTATTAAGATTGAATATAAGAGGTCACCAGGTCCAATTATTCATCAGATCCAGGATTGTAACATAAATCCAAAACGCTTGCCAGCAAAACTTTTGCCTACATAAACATCACAAAGCTCATTCGCAAAGAACATATGTCAGTTAACGGAGAACGGAATAACATAAATATACCCGAGGACGCACAACGTACTTGCATCAAAAAACAGAGTACAGAATACAAATTACTGTCACTAACTTGGCAAGTGAATACTCTTTTTTGTCATTTACTGGGAATTTATGAGGAGAATATGATATAGCTGAAAAACGTTTGTGTCAGTATTGACGTTTCCAGTCTTGTTTGAGGCCAAAGTGTACAATTTAACTGGAGTTAATTGCTAACATACCCCAAGATATACATGTTCTATCTTGCCATAGACTGATTTGATTGAAAACCACTCAGTCCGTCTCCACTCCTCCTCCCCCCGTGTGGTATAGTAGTTTTACATGCTGTTTCTAGCTTATGACTGCTTGTCATACTCAGAACGTGTGTGAATAAATACTGTTAGTGTAACAACTGAGACTCCCTCGTTTTCATGACACGGTGTCAGATGTGACTCTAAAAGATACATATACTTTTATGGTCATTCAAAGTGGCGAAATTCCAGGACCTGAGAGCTTTAACTTTGGGAAGCCAGAGGAGTGGCTTGATTGGAAACAGCGTTTAGGGTCGCTACCAAACTAAATAAGGAGATTAAGCAAGTACACTTATATATCCAATGGGGAAAGAAGCAGAGCAAATATTTAAATCGTTTGAATTTGTTGATGCTGAAGACGCCGACAAGTACGCCCCAGTTTTACAAACATTTGATGAGTACTTTTTCCCCAAAAGCAATATAATTCACGCAAGAGTATGTTTTTATCAACTTACTCAAAAAACCAGGATAGTCAGTGGAGGAATTCGTAAGAAAACTGTTTGAGATTGCCGATCATTGTGACTTCGGTGCTCAGAACGAAGAAGCAATAAGGGATCGTCTCGCATTGGAATCCTGGATAAAGATGTTTCCGAAACGGTACTAAAGGAGGCCGACCTTACGTTACCAAAAGCCATACAACATCAAGACAGTCGGAACTGGTAAAAAGGCAAATAAGGGACCAAGGTCAGACAGTGAAAAATTTAGAAGAAATTTCTACGCAGAACAAGGCATCAAACACTAAACCAGGACCAACCAACCAAATGGACCACGTCATTGGCGAAAACCAAATCAGGCTGGGGAAAGTAACATCACAAAGATCGTACTCAAGGACAATGACAAGTCATTCAGTATCGCTGCACTCAGGCGCGTACCATGCCCTTTGTTGTCCAAAGTGAAAGAATAATTGTTCTATATGCAGCAGGAAGGCATTATTGAGGAAATAACTGAGCCCACAGAATGGTGTGTACCAATGGCACCAGTCCCAAAGAAAAACGGTCAGAATTTGTGTTGACTTAAAGAAGCTTAATGAGGCTGTCAGTAGGGAAAGATATATGCTCCCCACTCTCGATGATATATCACCAAAGCTGATAGGCTCCGCAGTCTTCTCCAAACGTTATGCAGAAAGCAGATTTTATCAAATACCCTTACATGCAGAAATTGCAAAGCTGACTACCTTTATAACGTCGCTTGGTCGTTTCTGCTTCAAACGAGTCCCATTTGGTATTACAACAGCACCAGAGATTTTCCAAAGAAGAAAAATGACAGAGCTGTTGACTGGCTATGAAGGAGCAGAAGCATTATGGATGATACACTCATATTTGGCAAAACCATGGAGCATGACCAAGGCCTAAATTTGGTACTGGAGAAGCTCAGTAGGAGTGGTCTCAAGCTCAACACAGAAAAATGTGAATTTAGGAAGAGCAAATTGGAATTCTTTGGTCACGTGACCAGCTCAGCTCGCATACTCCCCAGTCCAGGAAAGGTTGCCGCAGTGAAAGAGCTACCTGCTCTATCAGATATCAGCGAGCTTCGTCGCATCATGGGCATGATCAGCTACCTTGGTAGAGTTCTCCCAGATTTGTCTACAATAATGCGACCACTTTTGGACCAGCTGATATCAGACACTTCATGGTATTGGGGCCCAGACCAAGATTCTTCCTTCACCAAAGTCAAGGAAATGCTGACATCAACGCCGGTTTTAGCATTCTATGACCCTGGAAAATTAACAGTTGTTAGCGCTGATGCCAGCAGCTATGGTATTGGTGGTGCATTATTCCAGCAATATGGAGAGAAGCTCAAACCGATTGCCTTTTGTTCTAGAGCACTCACCTCTGCAGAGGTTAAATATGCGCAAATAGAGAAAGAGTGCCTTGCATGTATGTGGGCTTGTGAGAAGTTTTCACGATATCTTATCGGACTTGACTTGTTTAGACTGCATACCGACCACAAACCTTTAGTGCCACTGATCATCATATATGATTTAGATAAATATCTTTCTAGGTGTCAACGACTGTTGATGCGCTTGAGACGCTTCAATACAAAGGCAGAGTACGTAGCTGGGAAGCATTTGGTGTTCCAGACAATCTTTCACGAAGCCCTCTACAAGGTCGTGAATCCACATGGGAAGAGGAAGTGGAAGTCTTTATGGAGTCAAGGCATGCAGGCCAATTTCCGATAGGAAGTTAGAACATATAAAAGAAAGCTACATGAGTGACCACATTTTGCAGACTGCAATGTTTTTTTTTACCAGATATGGATGGTCAGATAAGATAAATAGCTTGTAGCTATTGACTTCTTCTCACGCTATTTGGAAATTATGCACCTAGCAAAAACAACTTCTCAGGAAGTAATTGGAAAACTAAAAAGCACATTTGCACGATGGGGAATACCAGAAATTGTAGTATCAGACAATGGAACGCAATTCATTTCTTCAGATTTCAAGGAGTTTGCTGAGAAATACAACTTCAAACAAGTATTTACCAGTCCTCATTACCACAAGCAAACGGTGAAATCGAAAGTGGCGTCAAAATAGCAAAGTCTATGCTTGAACAGAATGTATTTCTTGCTTTGATGGCTTATAGGGCCAAACCAATAGCTGCGCCAGGGGACAGCCCAGCTAAATTGATGATGGGACGACCGAGGAAGACCATCTTGCCTACTATTGCGAAGAAACTAAACCCCAAGTGGCCAAACCTCAAAATCATAAGGCAAAAAGATTTTATGACCAAACGGAGATATGAATTTTAATACAACAGGCGCCATTCTGCACATAATTTGCCCGATATTGCTGAGGGAGACGGTGTCAGAATCAAATAGCATGGAAATGATAAGAAGTGGTCAACACCGGACAGAGTTATTCAAGCCGATGAAGACCGTGGAAATTACTTCGTAAAAGCTTCCCAAGGGATCTACAGGCGCAATCGCATTCATGTACAGCAGATGAAAAGCCCTAAGAATCCACTTCCGTTTCCTGTTAATACAGACTAATCTACAGACACAAAATCTCTATATTTCCAGTCAGGACCCATTCAGAGTCCAGCACAACGTCTTACAGTAGCATGCAATCCATCGTACTACATGAGGATATGATCACCCAGCATGACCTTATGCAGCCCACTCCCAGTAAACCAGCTGTACCCATTGGATCCAACACTCCAGTGCGGACGTTGAATGGGAGAGTGATCCGAAAGCTAGCAGATTCAGTGATTTTGTCTGAGATAGTGACTTTCATAAATGTGCTAACATGTAGATAGTTTAGTACTGTTTTGGAATTAGTTCATTAGAACGGGACTTTAAAGCTGTCCCGTATAGAGTTCAGTTCCGTCAAGTTCTTCATTGGCTATTGAAGACTCAAGGACAGTAAATTTATGCTTATTCATTTCATATTTTTTATTTTGGCGGAATTGATTCGTTTTTTGTTTTTTTTTTTTTTTTTTTTTTTT
>JAECUM010083016.1:0-13368 GCA_016617855.1 Megalonaias nervosa | reverse complement strand
TGGTTATAAAGTCAACTGTGGTGCCCCAATGACCTCTTAGGTTAAGGGATTGATGGTGGTGATGATGAATAACTCTGTCATTAGGTAAAACAACGGAATGGTTGATATTAGGCAAAACAAAGGCAGAGCTGTAAGGATGAGAAGGAACTAATGAACATACTGAATAAAAGCTTTCAACTTAAGAAAATACCGAATTGGGTAATTTAGCTAAAGGTATATGCAATATTCTTTCCTGAGACTTGATTAGTTTTGTCATTTCAAATAAAGAAATGATTTCATGCATAAAAACATCTAAACTCAATAAAATAATTCCTAGATTTATTGTTTTAATGCTGTTTAAAACCAAATTTTGATTTCTCTTGCAAGAAAGAATAACGACAAATACGAATTGATACCGCTATGTAGCATCACGCTGGCTGTGTTAATTACATCATACTTGCGATGTCGAGCAATAGCTCTACGGTCATAGGTCCTGTTTGCTTGGGACAATGGGACTTTTATATTTGCGTTTCTTTTAAACGCAAATCAAGTTCCTATTTAATACCTACATTTGAATGGTTAGAATACAAAATAAAGTGCATGATTTCAGTACCTTCTCAGTAAGTCTTTATTGAATCTATTATTTTAAAGGATCCAGATAAAATATTTATATTTCTTGTAAAGGGACTGAGTGGAAAATGTTTGCAGCAAAAAAAGTTTGCCATTGGATTTTAAAAGTTTACAGTTGCGATCTGCACAGGAGGATTTCAAGTAATGTTTTAGATTGTCTTTCAGTATTTTTAGATGGCAACATGAGATTGCAATTACCAATCACTGGTGAAACGGAGACTGGGATCCATTGTATACTTACGATATCGGATGTTTATCTTAAAAATTCCCGTTTTTTGTCAAGGATGTACGTTCCAAAGAAACAGATCATCAGAAAAACTATTCTGCACATTCTCTAGGTATCGTCTGACTGGCTCCAAAGAAATTCCTATGAAGCAGTTCACTGTCCAAATCATCCAATAAAGATTAAGGGTCAGAATCTATTGTTTAAATTGGAGGACGAGTCATCTAAACCTTTAGACAATATTTTTAAACACTTTGACTTAGACCATTGATTTTTTTATTATTAATTTCTTAGCTTTACTATACTTATTTGTACGTTTTGATTTCTCGATTTTTTATGGTATTGTTGACCTCTCATTTTGAATTTTCTTTTTCCGACTTTGAGGCTTATATACGTCTTAACCTTTCTCCTTCTTCAATGATCTCTATTATTCTGTTTCTACCTTTTTCCTCTCCAGTTCTATTTGCATCTTCTAATTCTCCTGTTCCACCGCTTCCACCTCGGCCTTGAGAAATTTCAATTTTGCAGGGGCCATTTCCTAAGCTGCAATTTACGTCCTTTTCATCTTTTCTGACGACTATTTCAAGCAATTTTTGAACTGTTTTGGCGAATGATTCCGAGCCCATATCATGATTATGCAGTATGAATCTAAAAGTGGAATGAATTGTGTCATTTTACAGGGACCTTGACATTTGACTCGAAGACCGACGGGTTCTTTTCTAACCCCAATTATCAGCAAAACATATAGTTTGTTCTAAACATTTGATGTAGAACTATTGTTATTATTGCTGAAATTATTCTTATTCTGTAGCTACAATGACCTTGACCTCTAACCTTTTGATACCAAGATCAATAGGCTTCTTCCATATCCGACGTACAAACTATACATAAAGTTTGATCTAGGTGAGGTGCAGAACTTTTCCGGAAACCATTTTTCTTGTTTCAGTCAGTGACTTTTCGCCTTTTGACACATAGATTGATAAGTTTCTTTCGTACCCGAAATGCAAGCTATCCACAGCGTTTGGTCCAGATATGTGATGTATAACTAATGTTACTGTGCGGAAACCAGTTTTTATTCGTTAACCGCATTGACCGTCTTCCAGTAAATAGATTCCTATGAACAAACTTTCTCTTTTGCATATACATCTTTTAGGTCTTGTTCAATACGGCTAACATTTTCTTTTTTGTCTTATGACCTTGTATTTAGAACACAGTTTTCATACGAAAGAGATATTAACATTTTTACATTTAGTGTGAGAAGCATACACCATGCTATTCTCTTTTCGTGTCTCAAGCATATTGATTGCTAGAGACAGCTATTTTAGTCCACAGAACTCTGTCAAATACATTACCCATCGGACTTATACATCACACATGTAGACTTAGCTCGTATGACAGTGTGTGTGTGTGTGTGTGTGTGTGTGTGTGTGTGTGTGTGTGTGTGTGTTATCTTAGCGGCACTTGAAACAATTGAATGGCTATATCATAACAATGAAATTGCAGCTAAGCACCTTTCTCGAAGACACAGCGAAACGGTAGACTAGGACTAGCCTGGGTGGGTATCGAACTCACAACCCTTGGATTACAAGTCCAACGCTCACCATCTGAGCTTCGAGACTCCTCAATCTACAGAGGCACAAAAAGAAAAAAGATAGAATGAAAGCACAAGACTGTACAGATAACTTAATAGGTAAAAGGAGGGACATATATACGGACACATGCTGATACATGTATAGTCAGACAGTCGGATAAATAGATTGATATATCAAAGGAAAGAAAGAGGAAACATGAGAATAAAAAGATGAAATGAAGGGGAAAAAAATAGAGTACAAGATAAGTCAAGTGTTTGCTCATAGGCTATGTCTAATTTGTATTGGTTGGAGTTGTAGCTATGACTGAATAAAATTTTACATTTATTGCAATCTTTTTATTGCAACCGCTTTTTACCAATACATTAAAAGCTGATTATATAGCCAGTATATACGTTCTTGCACAGATATTACACAAAAGAAACGTTCTGTGTTTTTTAACAGTTTGATAGATTTAATTGCATCCAATTCAGTGAAAATGACATATATATTAGAATCATCTACACTTAATGAACAAAGTATTTTTCTAAACAATTAATGTCCTCTCCTTCTATTTCTGAGAAGAAAAGAAACTAATTAATTCTGATAACTCGGCTTGCTTTGAAAATTCAGCTTGGAAATTATGTGTTAGAAACCGTCTTTCCTTGGGTTGGTGTTGTTAAGAGAACATCTGAAACATCTCTGAGAATATAATTCAACAATAAGTCAATAGCAGTATAGTGGGGCACCCTACGGACAATGGGAATTAGCATTGCGGGACCCTACTTTGTACCCTACGGACAAGATTTCTACGGACAATGGGAATTAGCATTACGGGACCCTACTTTGTACCCTACGGACAAATGGGGTTTGTACTCTACGGACAATGGGAATTAGCATTACGGGTTAACATGGGAATTTTAACATGGGTGGGAGTATAGACGGACAAGATTTATTGCGACACGTAGACCGTAATGTTAAATTGGGCAACCCTAGAGACAATGGGAATTTTGTATAGGGACAATAGGAATGGAACAGATGGCATGACGTCACGGTACTGGACACTTGTAACAATGTAGCAACTGGCTGACCTGAATACGCGTGGCTACCGCTCTAGGTAGAGACAAACACAGAAGAGACAGAGACATACAGAATCTATGTTGGGGTTTGGACCGAGACAAGGAAATCCCAGTCAAGAGGTTACATTATTTGTCTCCCCACGAGTCAAGCCTCGTGGGGAGACATATAATGTAACCCCGCGACTGGGATTTCCTTGTCTTGGTCCAAATCCCAACTTAGATTTTTTTCTCACCCAATATTATAATTATAATTTATATAAATTATAAATTATAAATTATAATTTATATAATATTATAATTATAATATTGTCTTAAATTCAAGATGGCGGAGCTATAATACTGTTGTCGAATAGCTGTGCTAATGTTTTAAATAGTTTTAGTTGCTTTCTTGACCTATCCACTGACATTTTAACTCAGACATGCAGTGTGAAGATTGTGGAACCTCTACTGGTCATTTATGTCAGGGAGATTTATTCCTCTGTAAGAAATGTGAGCTGAAAAGATTTCCTAGGGTGACGAAAAGCCCTATAAGTATGGCGGCAGATTACCAACGACAGCGGTTCGTTGATAGCCCGTCAATAATGGTGAGTGAACTGCTTTGTTTTGTACAAAACAAAACAAACACATTGCCATATGATTATATAGTGAAACTGTGTGTGGACACATATTGTGACAGTGACATTGAGGAAGCAAAACGGACCCTGTTTTCAGTGGTACAAACAGATGAGAGAATGATAAAGAGGAAGGGTACGGATAAATCTTTAAATAATATGAAAGATATTTTGAATCTATTCCTGTCCACAGACCCAAATGGCATACCAAGTTTTTGTGCATTGGATCTGTCAAAGTTGCCACCTGTCTCTTACAATTATATGGACATGTCAGTTTTATTGAAGGACATGGAAAATTTGAGACTTTCAGTGGACATACTTAAGACGGTCCAGGCGGAGATGTTATGTGCAATGCAGCGTTTATGTGAACAGACCCAGCCGTGTTCGACTGTCAAACGTACTTTGCCACCCCATGTTAACTCGAACACAGTTCAGTCTGACATTGTTCTCAACGAGAATTCATCTGCAAAACGAGGCTACAGTACAACAAATCATGAGCTGATTAGTCAACCATGTAGGTCAACGAGGAATATCCCTGAATCCAGTCGTTCAACGGAAAGAACCGTTACTAGTAGCACACACGAAGATATGCAATGCACGGACTCAAACAGCAACGAGACTCGGATTAGTGCAACAAAGACCTGCTCTGCCTTATGGGATACAACAGCAGAAATCCATGATAATAATAAATCAGATGACGGTGAATTAAACCAAAGCACAACTGCATTAAAAATGGTCGCATTTTCAGAAGACACCAGCGCCCAAGATGAGGATATGGAAAACGATAAAACTTTTGCTAGAGTAGCAAGTTCTCTGCGGAACAACGCCCTCTGTATGGCAACATTTCCACGCAAAACAACACGCACAAATCTGCATCAACGACGGCCTAATAAGTTTACAAACGTCCAATCCACACACCAGTTTCCAAGAAGGCGTGGAAGTGTTATTATAGGAAAGGCCGCGTCCTCAAAATTGCGTACAGTTCGTCCAATGCGACAGAGATGCATATTCGTGACAAGACTTGCCCCCGAAACCCAGGAATCTGACATTTCCTCATATATTGAGCATTACTCTGGAGTTAAACCAACCCAGGTGAAAAAACTACAAACGAAATTTAATACCTATGCCAGCTTCAAAATCACATGTGATAACCCTACGCACAATGCAATGATGAAAGTGGATGAGTGGCCAAGAAATGCATTAGTTAGAGACTACTATCAAAGTCGGAGTTAAACTATGATATCCACAAATTGGACTCAAACATATATAATGGACACTTTACGCATTTCTTTTTATAACTGTCGTTCATTAACAAGAAATATACAAAATGTAAGAACTTTATGTGATATATCCGATATTTGTTTCTTACAAGAATTGTGGCTTCTCGACAGTGAGTTAGACTGCCTCTCATCCGTACACGACGAGTTCTATGGATCAGGGGTATCGCCGATTGAATCTTCTAACGATATTCATACAGGTAGACCTTACGGAGGTGTCGGGGTACTATACCGTAGATCTCTCGCAAGTATTATACAAGTACAACACCTCGATGATCCCAGATTAATAGGTATTACTATCAATACAAGGGATTCCTCCTTGCTTTTTGTCAATATCTATTTACCATGTGATCTAGCGGAACATTTTGGGGAATTTGTAGATTATTTGGGCACAATTAATTGTATTGTAGAAAATGCTAATACAATAAATGCTTATGTAATAGGAGATTGGAATGCTAATACGCTCAAATCCACTCCCTTTGGAGATGAACTTCGCCTATTTTGTGACGAATATGGTTATATCATATTGGACTTAAAACTAATAGTTGACAACACAAATAATTTTACTTACATCAGTGATTCACACAATACAGTGTCTTGGTTGGATCATTGTGTCTCTACACAATCTGCTCATTCTGCTATAAGTGATATGAGTATAATACACACCCTAGTAGGGTCCGACCATCGCCCTACTTTAATGACTATTAAGACTGAGCTACTTCCTAGATTTGATTCTTGCCACAATGAACTCTTAAACTTGAAATACAACATTAATTGGTCAGACCTTACTTCTGACGAAAAACTGAATTATACTCAGACATGTGCATTTTTATTAAACAAGATTGAGATCCCACATGGTGTTGCGATCTGTAATGACCATGGTTGCACTAATCAGGTGCATATGAAACAGATAAATGGTTTATACGCTGATATAGTAAAAGCTTTATCGAAATCCAGTAATAGATTGACTAGAAAATCCAAACGTGGCCACCGGGTTATACCAGGCTGGAATGACTGTGTCAAAGAACTACACGACTTTGCACGAAATGCTTACCTAATGTGGCGTGATAACGGTAAACCTCGTCATGGACAATTAAGTAACCGAATGCGTCAATCAAGAGCACAATTTAAGTATGCTCTTAGATTATGCAAGAAAGATGAAGTAAAACATAGAGCAGACTCGCTAGCACAAAAATTTGAAAATGTCGACCAACGTGAATTCTGGAAGCAAGTTAAACAAAGTACTACGACAACTTCCAATAAACTACCAATCTGCATTGATGGGAACCATGGTCAAAATAATATATGCAACATGTGGAAAAATCATTTTGAAGACTTACTCAATTGTGTTAAAAACGATTCGAATAAGAAGCGTGTTACTTCAGCATTGAATACCCCTTCTGCTCATATTGAGGTAATCACATTATCTGAGATCCAAAATGCAATAACAAGACAAAAAGGTGGTAAATGTCCAGGATCAGATTTTTATATGTGGAACATTTTAAATTTTCAGATACTAGACTTCATGGGCTATTAATGATTTTATTTAATTGTATGTTTGTGCATAACTTTGTACCAGATGATTTCACAAAAGTTACAATTATACCGCTACTAAAAAGCAAAATTGGTAACCTGGCGGACAAAAATAACTACAGACCTATAGCTCTTACGAATTTATTTCAAAAATATTTGAATGCATCATACTACAAAGATGTGAAGTCACAATCTCCGATAATCAGTTTGGTTTTAAAAAGCAGCATTCAACAGATTTATGTCTATATGCCTTTAAGGAAACCGTCAGCTATTATGTAGAACATGGCAGCCCAGTATTTGCATGCTTTTTAGACGCTAATAAGGCATTTGATAGGGTCAATCATTGGACACTCTTTAAAAAGTTGCTTGATATTAAAATACCTGTATACATAGTTCATACTTTAGTTAACTGGTATGGCAAACAGTTGTATTATGTGCGATGGGGAAGTGTAATATCCAGCGCTTTCCACGTAACCAATGGGGTGAGGCAGGGAGGTATTCTTTCCCCTTTGTTATTTAATATATACATAGATGAGTTAAATCGTATCCTGGGCCAGTGTTACGTAGGGTTACATCTGCCACCAAATGTGTTGTTTCTTAACAATTTTAGTTTTGCTGATGATATGTCACTGATAAGTCCTTCTATCACAGGTTTAAGGAAATTATTGAAGATATGTGAACAATACGCATTAGAGAATGATATCATCTATAATACACAAAAATCAGTATGCATGGTCTTTCAGCCAACTTCTTTTAAATTACCATCACCTCCTCCTGTACATCTTAACGGCAATGCTCTTACGTATGTCGACAGTTATATGTATTTGGGTCATATTTTGAAATCCAATCAGTCAGATAATGAAGATATGATGAGACATTATCGATATTTGTGTACTAGAACAAACATGCTTCTACGCAAATTTAAGAATTGTTCATTGAGTATCAAAATTGGATTATTCAAATCTTATTGCTGCACTATGTATTGTGCTCCACTGTGGACAAACTTTAGTGAATGTATGAAAAGAAAACTAGTAATTGGTTATAATAATAGTCTTCGTTTTCTATTAGGTCTTCCTAGATGGAACAGTGCCTCCAACATGTTTGTAAATTATAATGTATTCAGTTTTGAGGAAGTAATGAGAAAGTATGTATTCTCAATGATAACAAGACTATCTAATAGTGAGAACTGTGTATTGAAATCACTTTGGAACTATGACATTCATTTAAATTCTCATATTATTAGTAGATGGAACAAATTACTCTTTAAATGTGCCACTTAATTTCATTCTTAACAATGCAGGGTACAGTCCATTGTTGTAGATGTGTCTGTATACTTGTAAATATGATATATATGTTCTTTTATGTTTACAATGTTTTACTTTATATCCGTATTTTAATTTAGATGTATGGACTATGTAGTCTGAAATAAAGAATTCTTATCTTCTTATCTTATCTTATTATCCTTTAAAGTAAGAAAGAATACCGTTACTTGTTCAGTATAGTTCACGCGCCAATGTTTACATGCAGTGCATTAATACAAATATGTTAATACGGACTGTGGCGTGACGTGTCATCCGAAGTACACAGTTTTTATGCGTGAGTCAAAACAAAATAACAACATTAAACGTTGCATAGCTTTTTGGTATCATCACATTTAATATATGGATGTTATATGAAATTAACAATAAATACTTAATATTTATTACAAGAAAATGTTTCATTTTCATTAGTTCCAATTTAGAAAATTAAATTGTACATAATGAAACTGTACTCGGCCCACAGCTCTGTTGTAGTGTAAATACATGTAGCATTAGTGTCCGTGCTTGGGTTATTCGCAGGTAATTAGAGATCCGTGTCACTATCACTATCTTTAGAGGAGGTGAAACTGTTTGTGACATACTTGTGTTGTAATTAATATTGATTGTAAAAGTACTTCCTTGTATAAAAGACCCTCCAAATACGGACCCCAGCTGATAACTATGTGCTAAACTTTCAAGTTCACTGATTCGTTGAAAATTTATTTTTCTCTCTTGGAAATATGGCAAGTGTTACAGTGAAATTTGCTTACGGATTAATGTGTTGACGGATAAATGATTCCTTCTGGCTGGTAAGTGCATTATTTGTCATTAAATATTTTAGGTATATTTTTTTGATTCAACTGGGGCGCAATGGAGATGCTTAACAAAAATAGAATAAAGCATGTTTGACATAACACATTTCTGGCTGTTACTAAGTTTTCTGTAGTTGTTAACAGCGTTGGAAGAATATGAAGTGTATAGGTCTATAGGCTATGTGCAGAGATCAGTGTTTTCTGTCATAGTGCATTTTGCACAGCATTGAGAATTTTATCCTGTCTGTAGCACAGTCAATTTTCAGGTCAGCGTCATTAAATGTAGCTAATAGTATATAATTTGTTTCACACGAAGTATTCAAAAATAGTTAGGTAGCTTTAGCTACATTTAATGACGCTGACCTGAAAATGTACTGAGTCAGGCTTGCAGATATGATAAAACTGATTATGCTGTGTGGAACGAACTATCGTAATACCAAAAAGCTAAACATCGTGTGCGTGCATGTGTCTGTCTCTCTCTCGAAATGTTTTGTATGGTGTTTTCTCAAAAATGGAGAGTCCTTAAATAACTATGTTGTTTTGTTATATATTTGTTTGTTTGTTGTTGTTGTTGTTGTCGTTGTTGTTTGATTTTAGAACAACTACGTCAGGCATAGCAGAAGACAACAGAGGTTTATTTTTTAAAAGTAGTCCCTAGCGCGTGGACAACTAGACCGAGACAACCGGACTGAGATAACCAGACTGAGATAAGAAAAGTAAGGTTAGCAAAACAGATAGATTTCTCTATCGCATGAGTGAGAAAGGTATATACTAATACGAGCCCGAGATTTTTATATAAAGCATTACCTAGACCTGAAATTATGTTGGCGGTGTTCATAAATTTGCATAATTATAATGATGCTATTAATAGCTATAACCGAGTCAAAGACTAGAGCCAAAATGGATGTGACTAAAAGTAACGCTAAAATTACGAAATTGTCCTAGAATTCAACGGAGACTAAACATATCCCGGAACATTAAGATTCCATAGGTTCAGACTAAAAGTAGTACTAAAATTACGACATTGTCCCGGCAAGATTTATAGCCTCACGTAGACTTGTATGTTAAATTTGGTTGTTTTCACAATTGAATTGAACATGGGGAAATATTTGGCCGTTCTAGCGACAAAAAAATGTTGGGCCTGTTTAGCGACAAAAATATTGGGCCTGTATAGCGACAAGAGGAATGGAACAGGTAGGGTCTGTTTTTAGCTATTATTTTTGGTCAATTTCTGTTTAAAAACCCTTGTATGTATTTATAGCTACAACCTGTGGAAAACCCAAGTCTATATTTATAGCCTCAAAATTTCTAGCTTCAGTGACATCACTGAACTGGCTGACCTGAATACTCGATACTGTGTGACGTCACTGAACTGGCTGACCTGAATACGCGATACTGTAGGTAGGCAGGTGAAATGAATTGGATAGGGATAAAGGGAGTTTTATAGGGACAAAGACCAATACACACACAAAGAAAGGGAGAAAGAAAAAAATCCCAATATCTCCTATCCACACCAACGATTGCGAATGCATAAAACACACCGATATCTACTATCCACACCAACGAATGCGAATGCATAAAACACACCATACTTACATTTCACACCAACGAATGCAAATGCATAAAACAGACACATAGACTATCCACACCAATGAATGAGTATAATATTTATTTTTATTCTGATTCTGATTGAAGATTATAATATTTATTTTTATTTTTATTCTGATTCTGATTCAAAAATATTTTATTTTTATTTTGATTCTGATTCAGAAATATTTTTGTTTTAATTTTTATTCTGATTCTGATTCAAGATTAGAATTAATTTTTATTTCTGACTTTGATTCAAGATTAGAATTATTTCTTATTTGTGATTCAGATTCAGAAATATTTTTATTTTTATTTCTATTCTGATTCAAGATTAAAATATGTTTTATATTGATTCTGATTCAAGATTATAATATTCATATTTTTTATTTCTGATTCTGATTCAGAAATATTTTTATTTTATTCTTCAGAAATATTTTTATTTTTATTATGATTCTGATTCAAGAGTATAATATTTATTTTTTATTTCTGATTCCGATTCAAGATTAGAATTATTGTTTATTTCTGATTCTTATTCAGAAATATTTTTATTCTGATTCTGATTGAGAAATATTTTCATTTTTATTTTTATACTGAATCAAGATTATATTTATTTTTTTATTTCTGATTTTGATTCAGAAATATTGTTATTTTTATTTTATTGATATACTGAATCAAGATTATAATTAAAGAAAAACACACTCATATCTACTATTCACACCAACGAACGGGAACGCATATAACACACATTCTACTATCCACACAAACGAAGGAAGAGAAGAAAAACACACCCATATCTACTATCCACACAAACGTACGGGAACGCATATAACACACATTCTACTATCCACACAAACGAAGGAAGAGAAGAAAAACACACCCATATCTACTATCCACACAAACGAAGGAAGAGAAGAAAAACACACACACAATACTATCCACATAGTGTAGGGACAAGGTCTTTTTTGTTAAGATGAAACGCACACACACACACACACACACACACACACACACACAGAGGAGCTGAGGTGTTAGTTCTAATCCATTCGAAGACGACATGAGTGAGCCTTAATCAATGTTCTTCACTTCTGTCACAAAACCAAGAGAGTCCTGATTCAGCCCAAAATAAATTCGTTCGTCCCTTGAAATTTTATTGTGCCATTTGAGAGACGCAAAAACGCATTTCAAGAAAATTGAGAACGATGGCTTACACCTACACCGTGAGATGTAAAGAGTTCAAGTAGTTTGTAAAACTGAGTCAAAGTTTATAATCAAGATGAAACGATGACACTTTTCCAACCAGACACCAAGCAACAATGATGATCCGTGTCACACAATACTTTTCAAAATGTGTTGGTAGAAGTTTGTACTAGCGATCTTGAAGAAATGATTGTCTCATATCCAATACCATTTGCATTACAGTCTTTAATACAGATTAAGACTAAGAGACTGAAACAGAAAAAACGGTGGTAATCTGATAGAATGACAGAACCAACAAGACCAACGAAGAAAGAAATTCCTTTGGTACCTCATGAAGATTATTTTTCACAATCTAGTAGCCCCAAAAGTGACTTGCAGAAAAGTTGAGAACGATGACATACATCTACACGGTGAAATTAAATGGTTTACGTCAATGGTTGCTATTTCTTTGTTTATTAAATTTTGTACAAACGATGTGTGTAAGCGAAAGCTAACACACACACACACACACACACACACACACACACACACACGTACGCACGCACGCACACGGGTGTTACTGCATTGGGTGACAGTAAGTCTGGAGACTAGTGTTTTGAGAGATGGGCAGACAGAATTAGCATTACAGAAAGAAAGAATGGTAAAGAAAAAAAAAAACGGAAAAGAAGCACACCATTTTTGGTTCTGTTATTTATCGCGGTATTATTGGACAAAGACAATGAAGACAACCATACATTCTATGTGAAAAATGTTCATTGTTTTCATTCATTTTATCAATTTCATAAAAAGGTAGTGTGATATTTACTGTCGACTGACCGCTTAACATTTGCTGTATATTCCAAATTTAAGAGATGTCCTGTGTTTTGCACCACACGCTACCAACAATTTTGCAAAGTTTTCTCAAATCTAAGGGCAGGAAAAAAAAAATAATAATAAAGCACCACCAAAACGAGCCTTGTTCTATCGACAGTCTAAACTGAGAGAAAATAGGTCAAACATTGTTACATTTTTTCTGAATGCATGTTTTAGTTTTAGAATTCCGAGTTAACCATAGGCAGGGTTATACAGTGCAATGTCACTCGCGTCTTCTTGTAAAAGTCGTGCGTTTGTTTCCTTTCTGAAAAACGGTAAATCTAATGCTAGAAAAAAAATTCCGTGACACATTGCAATGCCAAAATAAGGATAAAGCTAAGATACCTGAATTTTATAAGCTCGTCAACTCAAGATTTTATTTCATCCAACTATTGACTGATTTACAATTTGTAAGTGTGTAAGTTTTTGAAAAAAATGACATGACAAACGGAAGAGTTCACATAATTATGGTGACTACTGATCACAATTTTGGAGAGATATCTTCAAACGGGAACAGATACCATTAGGATTTCAATCAAAATTACTATGGCGAAGAGAGAGAGAGAGAGAGAGAGAGAGAGAGAGAGAGAGAGAGAGAGAGAGAGAGAGAGAGAGAATGTTATTCCTACTGTAAAAATATCACGACACTTACGTTTGTTTTTACGGTATATTTTCCTTAAGAAAGATTCAAAGAAACACACATTCCACTTAGATAATCACAT
>JAECUM010083015.1:0-19168 GCA_016617855.1 Megalonaias nervosa | reverse complement strand
CAATGACTTCATCATTTCTTTTATCAAAAGGAACTCATTATTAATTCACTTGAGGATGGTTGTTTCATATAAGATATTATATGAGCTAGAGCTAGTTGAACATAAGGGATATATATAATCTCTAAGCAACGTTTTTTATTGTTCTCATAGGATAGAACACGATATCCTTTGAGCTAGAGCTAGTTGAACACGAGGGATATATATATATATATATATATATATATATATATATATATATATATATATATATATATATAAGCATGGTTTTTCTTGTTTTCATAGGATAGAACACGGTTACTCTCGTATATTTGAATAATTAAATGCATTAAGATTGAAATGATGACCCATGTAGTTAATTAGGTCAAATTTTTTGTCTTCTGGTATAAATATATTTTGGTCCACAAACTTTTTCTAAATACAAAGCGATATCCCTCGCCCACTTCAACGGCAAGTAATGCTCTCATATCGAATTTATTTATTTTTGTGTAGTTATTTTAAATTAGGCATATGCAGATAGTATATAAAACAGTATATTTTATTTCGTTTATTATTATGCATATGATCATTTTCAAGTGTGCACACTGGAGAGAGGGAACGTCTCCACCCAATTCCACCCCAGATATTGATATTTTACATCATTGAGGGAACGTCTCCACCCAATTCCACCCTAGATATTGATATTTTACATCATTGAGGGAACGTCTCCACCCAATTCCACCCCAGATATTGATATTTTACATCATTGAGGGAACGTCTCCACCCAATTCCACCCCAGATATTGATATTTTATATCATTGAGGGAACGTCTCCACCCAATTCCACCCCAGATATTGATATTTTACATCATTGAGGGAACGTCTCCACCCAATTCCACCCTAAATATTGATATTTTACATCATTGTTGGAACGTCTCCACCCAATTCCACCCCAGATATTGATATTTTACATCATTGAGGGAACGTCTCCACCCAATTCCACCCCAGATATTGATATTTTACATCATTGAGGGAACGTCTCCACCCAATTCCACCCCAGATATTGATATTTTACATCATTGAGGGAACGTCTCCACCCAATTCCACCCCAGATATTGATATTTTACATCATTGAGGGAACGTCTCCACCCAATTCCATCCCAGATATTGATATTTTACATCATTGAGGGAACGTCTCCACCCAATTCCACCCCAGATATTGATATTTTACATCATTGTTGAAATTTCTGAGTAGAAGATTTAACGTGATTCTGTATCATGTAGTCTTAAAACATTGTGATCATGGCTTCCGTCAGCAATTTTGATTATATCATGGTAAATGGTCGCCTATCTAAGGTTCATAGTGTTCTACGGGTTCGTTCGCTTCAGAGATCACAGTGCTTTAATAACCGAACTGGCACAGTGCTCTGACAACCGAACTGTCACACTGCTCTGACAATCGAAGTGTCACACCGCTCTGACAACCGAAGTGTCAAGTGCTAATAACATAATTTTTTTTTTTTAAAGTTGTACAATCTTAAAACAAACTTTAAACATTAAACAAGAATCAATAGTTGGGAATTAAGACTCCACTGGATTCAATGGATGACGTGAATTATGGAGATCTAGATAATTTCAAATTGAACACGAAAACCGGATATTAAATCCGAAAGTTTATCCAATACTCAGGAATGGATGATCTTCTATGTCTGAATAACTGAAATATAAATTCACTAATACATTAAAAATAAACCAGATAAATCAGATGCAGAATATAGTTACACGCGAACTGATATTTAATTATCTTTCATACTGATATTCAATAATCTTTCATACTGATATTCAATAATCTTTCATACTGATATTCAATTATCTTTCCTTAACAAACGAGACATAATATGTTTCAATGCAATTTTATTCAATGTTCTTCATTTCAGGGCCGCGGACAGGGTAGGACAACTAGGAAAAAATTCCGGGGGCCCACAATTGTGAGGGGTCTTTTCTTATAATTCATAGGGGCCTTCTGGATAATTTTTCCTGCAACCAACATATCCTGTCCGCGGTCATGCTTAAGTTACAAGAATGTAAACGTGTATGCGAAGAGAAATTGAGAAAAGATACTTCCAGGTATTGCATTCTCGCACCAAATGAAAAGAACAGCCTTCATACATACCTTTTTTCGATACAAATTTCAAACATGTTCTAAGCAATGAACATTTGTCCAGTTGTGAAAACCTTTCAAAAGCGTATGCATTTCCTCATATGCACGTCAAATATTTATACATTTTATCATACACGCATCAATATGCTTATGCATTTCGTCATAAGCACATCACATGCTTTTGGGGTGAAAAACACTATCAAAGTTAAACATTTCATCAAAATATCTAGCAATATCAGTTCTCCTTACAAATTTGACTTAAATATTCGTACCAGATACATGTATGGTACATGTAGTAAGTGTTTTCCAATTACCTATATCCATACTTATTTATATACTTTTTATTCCCATATTCAACAATTTTCAGATTTCAAATTCCTTCCATTAAAAATCAATAATGGCAATGATCTCATGAAAAACGAGAACACAAGAATATGTAAACTTATATTTACAGTTTAATCTTGATATATTTAAATACACATATACAGATTAATTTTGATGTATATATAAACTCATATAAACAATATAATTTTGATATATTTCAACTCACATATACAGTTTGATCTTCTAGTTTTTAAACTCAGATATACAGTTTAACCTGATATATTTAAACTCACATGTTCAGTTCAATGTTGATTCAGTCCCTTACCAATCCAAACTTGCAATTCGCAAACGAAAGAACTTATCTTTTCATTTGGTGTACGACGTGTTTTTGCAAAGTAATTTCTTCAGATAAGCATTGTGCAGTTAATGCTTATACCATTATTAGCAAGTTGGAATAGTAACAAGATGTTTCTCTTCGGACAAACTCGGCGAGCGCACGTGTATGCAGTGTACATGTGTGAATAAGAACGTATAATCAATATCTTCAGTGATTGGTTGTTTTTTTTTACGTGTAGTCAATGTCTTAAGTGATTGGTTGTTATTTTTTTGGGGGGGTGTTTTTTGGTGTTTATTTTTTTTTGTTTTTAAATACTTTAAAATCATTTTATCTAATTAGAAATATCTGAATCCTTAAATTAAATTTATCTGCTTCATAACTGAAATGTTTAATGGTATATGGTCAAGGAAAGGCACTGACCTACATTTAAACTTCCATGTCTGAATGCGGATTGTTTAGTAATTAATATTGGATTCATTATTGCAAAATATGAATATTAAAGATCACAACATAGGAATATGGCCAGTTGTTGTACATAAATGTAAGTGTTCTATTTTAGCACACACAGATTGTAAGCCTTCCTTGATAACCGCAGCATTAAACTAAATCTTACGTGAGCAGGCCGACAAACGGATGTTTCAAAACTTTGGACTAGGGTCACTTTTAGCGGTGGTCTTTTATTTTTACTTACGCAAGTGGACTTGAAACGTGCTATACTGCCTCTCACGTTTAAAAACTTAAAGTTATTAATTACGTGTAGAAACACTAAATTCCGCGATCTACATGTATTATTTCTTTACAAAAAAAAAAAAAAATCTTTATAACCCCTTCGTGATCTTGCCTCCATTGTTTTGTAAATTTATTTATTCTTGTCCATTTGTTCGTCTGTTTATTGTAATCATTTTCAGTTGTGTTTTGAGTCATGACGTTGCTTTTTGTGTTCTCAATATTCAGGATGGCCTCACCATCGTCTTTTTATTATTATTATTATTATTATTATTATTATTATTATTATTACCACCACCATCATAATCAACACCATCATCACCACAACCATCATCATCATCATTATCATCATCATAATTTTTTCATTCTTCCACATTCTGTTGACTGTATTTTGGCTGGTTTGTTGTTACCTGGGATCCAGGAATATCTTGTGTTCCGAGAACTCAAGGACTTTCCTTGTTATATTTGCTGTTCCGAGGAGTGCCCTTTCTGCAGTAAGTCTGGCTTTAGTGTTTTTCTTGGTTTCTGTTGGCTGTCTCCAAATTCAACTGGGTAAATGACAGACCTTTTCTGTGGGCAACCTTATTAGATCCGTTTTGGTTGTACAGGAATCGGATACATATAACACTTCAAACTTATTAGGTCTTTTTCTTTTGGTTGGACAGGAATCGGATACGTATAACACTCCAAACTTATTAGGTCTTTTTCTTTTGGTTGGACAGGAATCGGATGCGTATAACACTCCAAACTTATTAGGTCATTTTTGGTTGGACGGGAATCGGATACGTATAACACTCCAAACTTATTAGGTCATTTTTGGTTGGACGGGAATCGGATGCGTATAACAATGCATTACCTATGTGATTTGTGTTAATATACAACAATATCTTAAACGCTTTCAGTAGATTTCAAACATTGACGGAACAGAGATTATGTAAACAAATCTTAGCGTCTTTCAAATATTGTAAGGTAGATGATAACTTG
The DNA here is from genome assembly GCA_016617855.1 of Megalonaias nervosa. Taxonomy (NCBI): domain Eukaryota; kingdom Metazoa; phylum Mollusca; class Bivalvia; order Unionida; family Unionidae; genus Megalonaias; species Megalonaias nervosa. The sequence continues at coordinate 14,661 of JAECUM010083015.1, read as the reverse complement.
AAGATATCTTGCTAAAGTTTCCATGTTGACATATATTGAATAACGTTTAATAAGATATGTAGAAAAGATACCATATTATGGAAATATTACAGTAAAATATTTTTTGTATGCACGATATGCAAAGGTGTACAGTGATTATTAAATTTTCAAGCTGTGTTTTTCTAGCTATAATGTTTAATGTGGATTGGCTATAGGTTTTGTGTGCACTTATAAAAATACAGAAACAAATAATATTTTTCACGTGCGTGCGTGCTGCGTTTGCTATATTTGGAACTTGGTTGGCCGCTAAGTGAATGCGTACCAATTGTATATAATAAACGTACCTTTTCATTTATGCATCATCGTGTGTAGAGAAGAAATGAAGAAACGTGTCTTGACTGAGTTACCTTTTGTCAAAATTACTAATTGTCGAACATAGAGACGAATAAAATAATAAAAGAAAATTATGGCAAATAATGTTGGTTACAATAAAAGTAAACTTTGAAAACATAATGCAACTGGTAAGTATAACTCAACACTTTTTTACTGATTCTTTCGTTTTCATTGAACCGGTAGTAGTACTACACAACAAACCTTAAAATTATCAGTCGGAAGTGTTACTATACAACAAACCTTAAAATTATCTACCGGTAAAGTTACTACAAAACAATCCTTCAGATTATAAACCGGTATTGAGGTTATGAACCGGTAGTGTCATTACACAATGAACCTTCAGATTATCAACGTATTTGCAGACTACAAAGTCGTTACAGTGGTGAAAAAATAACAATTTCATAAGTTATGGCATACAATACTCCTTCAAGAATGCAAAATAGTCATCCAAGAGACTGAACTGGAGCTGTTGTAATTCAGACTACTTGTTGGATGTTTGCTAACTCATACTTAAAGCAGATTGAACACAAAATCTGTACTTTATATAGGGCCCGTTTCAAATGTACACTTCTCAACTTCCCGACAACAGAAAAATCCGCGAAACTTTCTGTAAATGAATTTTTGAGAATTCAATTACCGATTGTCTACCATAACCGCAGCAGATGACAAGATTTAATATTTCCTTCTCATGGCTGTCCTATAATGCCAAAAGCCTAAAATACTTTGTGATATTCTGAAATTGTCATTTGGTCCTTTTATAAATCTATCCCACCCACCCACCCCCGCACTCAACAAATACTGCAAACAGTTTCTTTGTGCAATTGGCAGCATTTTCATGAACTCTTCGACTCATCTGTGCCACGGAAGTCCTTAAAAGTTCAGAAACAACAGATATTTGTATCAATCAAATGTCTTACAATTCTGCAAAACCTTTTGGAAGCAAATATGGAGCATCAAAACTTTACGGCAAGTACTATCCAATATTTTGTCTTTGTCACTTGAAGACTGAAAAGAAATAAGGTATATCTTGAAACTGTTAGATTTTTCTCTCTGTCGAATGGTTTTAATTTTCTTGAAACCTATAATGCGTTTTGGCAAAAGATTTTAATAATAACTATAATCTTTGTAATCTAAAGATTATTATGCTGTCACGACTCTATGGTCTTAAACTACGTAACGGAAACAATCAAGACCAACAAGTTTAGTAAAATCGACAAATACATTATTTCTCCAGAATACAAAGTGAAAATTCAAATAAATAATACATTATTATAAATTAAATCCAAAATGATCCTAAATGCTCTATCACAAGTCAAACGTATAGAATGTTCCTATTGAATTCTAACAATCTCGAATGTCCTGATGTACTACAGTGATACAATCCAGAATGTCTTTGAATGAGTTCTCAATAATAGCAAAAGTAATGTTTTAGTCCAAAAAGTCAATGAACACTTTGTAATTCCAATGAATATCGTCATTTAAAAAGATAATTCCTCCCAAATTATATCTGAACACAACTGCAAATCCTGGCCATAGATTCCCAAAGACTGATACGAAACAATAATGAATAATTGTTTACCAAATATGTATATACATAATTCATTTGACCTATTTCGCAATAGAGTGTTCTGGAAAATCCAATCACCTAATGGAAAATTACACCAAATTGTAAACAAGTTCGCCTCCAGGTCAGGCCTTGAACCCAAATTCAAGCAAATATCTTGTTTACTTCTTGGAATCAAGGAAAAAAATCAGGTTGGCAAAACCTCCCATTTTCACAACCTACATCATGGACATAATAAAATTCAGGTACACAATATCAATTAAACATACAATATAATAGCAGTTTTGCGGCATTTGGAAGATATTCGACAATGATTGGAAATGAATGCTCTCTTTCGAACTTAAGTAAGTTTTTCTATGGTTTAATATATTTACATTTCATTTCTTATTCATATGTCCTGCTGTATAGTTAGGAAACTTACGTTATAGATGCATAGAGATTCATTAAGTTCCCTTCCAGAACCCTTGTTAGCTTACGTTATAGATACATGAATCTAGTTAGTTTACGTTATAGATACAGTTCAACTTACGTTATAGATACATAGATTCATTAAGTTCCCTTCCAGAACCGTTGTTAGCTTACGTTATAGATACATAGAGATTCATTAAGTTCCCTTCCAGAACCGTTGTTAGCTTAATGTAGATAATGTAACCAACTGCTATGAATAGGAGGAAAGAAAGCACACCCACATATACGCACACCCACCCACACACCCACACACACGCACACACACTTAGAGCAGCCAAGGTTTGAAAGTTTCGTGTTGAATTTACTTATTGTGGGTTTTTTTCTTTTTTCTTTTTTATGAAAGACTTTTTTTCTTAACGAGAGCATTGGAGGAAGCATTTAAAATTTCACACAAAACTTGAGCTGTAACAAAAAACTTTGGCTGGCTGAAAACACTTTAGCTCAATGACAGCATCTTAGCAATAAAACCTTACCATAACAGAACTGACATTTAATTCCTTTTAAATTATACACATTATATCAAATAAATAATTAATATAGATGTACCTTTATATAGTTTGATTGACAGAAATGTGACATGCAATATCGGCTTTCTATCAAAACATTCTTGTTTAAATTTAAATTTGAAAATATTTTAATTGGAGCATTTTTAAATACTTCTTATTTTGATATACTACGTTCTGGCAATTAATAACCTTCCTACATTATCAGTTATAACCAGTATGGAAAGCAAATTTTAGAATTTGTTAAAGTTAGTAAAAATAAATTCTATCACACCAAAAGGCCATAGCTTTTCCCATTAAACAGACACTGTGCGTTGTTTAGCCTGTTCCCATACACTGCTATTTTGAGAATCATGTCAGCGCTTCTACCACAGTTGGCTCTATTTATGTCTGTGTCTTCAAGACCTTATGTACTTCTGTAGCCAATTCATAGAATTTGGTTATTTTTGTCATGTATTTTTCTTACCACATGGGAATGTCCTGGTACAGCTATGTCAGTGTTGTAGACTCGGGTTTCTCTTCATGTCTACCAGCACTATTCTGACCTTCTGTACTGTATCATGTGGTTGTTTCGGATTTTAAAATCTCACCGTACGTTGGCCTCACTGTTCTCGGCTACTTTTTATGTACTTCAGCACATGCTTCTTAAAAAACACCTTCCAGTATATTGATGTGGCATGTACTATGATTATTATTATTATTATTATTATTATTATTATTATTACAGGGTAAAGGCACGATGAAGACTTACTGGCTAATAGGAAAAGTTGACTCTGACGAGAACTATCTTTGTCCATTCAGCGGTATTGAACTGGAAGATTTCTCAAAACAAAATGAAGACGATGTACAAAAAAATAGGGACAATTTCTATAGTCCTGTTTCTTTTGAAGACGTTAAGAAATCTCACAACAATCTACAGACATCTGCGCATACGAGTCCGATAAAAAAGGCCGTAAATATGTTTTATGAGAAACAAACGAACGTGGAAGTTGTTAATGGGAATTTAGATTACGGTCTGGAGACCAGAGGCAGCGTGGTCAAAGAGAAAGAGTTTGGCATTATCAGAAACTCCATATTCAACAACGAGAACATTCAGCGCATATCACACGAGAGACACAAAAGTCAGACATGCATACTTCTGTAATTCCATGAAACATGTCATCCTGAACATGATATGTCTCAGAAAAGTATAATCGAATTGTTGTTCACTGTTCGAGACTCTACAATCATGATCTTAATAATTCTAATAGATTTGCTGTTCCCTGTTCGAGTCTTTACAGACATGATCATTATAAACCGGACAGATTTGAAATCAAATCGTAAATATAGCGCCTCACTTATTAAATACGTAACAATTTCACTTCCGTCCGTCTTGGCCATTACTAACATTACACATAATGTGCAGTATTCTTCCTTAACATTATGACTCTTTTGACCTTGACGCTGCTCGGAAGAAAGAAATAAAAACTTTCTTTGCTTCTTCGGACTTGTAGAGATTCTAATTCTCACCGAAAGAGAACAAAACACGACTTCGAACAGCCAACAGCGCTGAAAGCTATTTCTAATACTCAAATTCAGACGGCAGGAGCAGGGACGACAACGGTGTCATTGAACTGGATTATATAGTTGTATTTTTTCCATCGCCTTTATTTTTGTTTCCGCTTTATCTCTAAAGATCTTTTTCGCTCGGATCTGCACTCAGTATACTCTCTGAGCACATTGTCTACCTTGAATTATACTCTACTTGTCTTGTTAGATTGAATACCTTTTCACTCGGATCTGCACTCAGTATACTCTCTGAGCACATTGTCTACCTTGAATTATACTCTACTTGTCTTGTTAGATTGAATACCTTTTCACTCGGATCTGCACTCAGTATACTCTCTGAGCACATTGTCTACCTTGAATTATACACTACTTGTCTTGTTAGATCGAATACCTTTTCACTCGGATCTGCACTCAGTATACTCTCTGAGCACATTGTCTACCTTGAATTATACTCTACTTGTCTTGTTAGATCGAATACCTTTTCACTCGGATCTGCACTCACTATACTCTCTGAGCACATTGTCTACCTTGAATTATACTCTACTTGTCTTGTTAGATCGAAAACCTTTTCGCTGAGAAAGAATATACTTTTGAAAATCTTAGGTCCAATTATGCATATAGTGACCATATCCGAGAACAATATCAATATTTATGGGCCTAAATAAGCGTGACTTTAGTTACTTGGGCCCGACGATTTAGTGAAGTGCGATAATCGTAAAATCCTATTCAATAGCCAGCCACACGTGGACACCAAATATCGATGTCGCCTAAGGGCGTGATAACTATATCTTTTTCTATACCGAATTAAACAGAAAACTACCTCGAACATATCGCGTCCATGTAGAGTCTTTGCAATACACTGTTTGCACCACTAGGACTGAAAATATTTTTCTCCACCTAACGCAGATATACTTGAATGGCAGTTGTTGACGTTTTGACATCTTTCTTCTATTTTGTTTAATTTTGCTAACTTTAAAATACAGTTTATAATTTCCCCGTTCGCCAAATTTGAAAACTTTGAAACAAATCTGCTACAAGATTCCACAAATAAGGATGGCCAATAAAATGTTATTAAATATGGTCCCTAATGTTACGTTATGGCGGACGAGAGCACATTTTGTGATGTTACATCACTGCACTGGAGGGCACACATTTCTCTCAAGAGGACAATAATTTCAAACAATTTATCAGATACGCGAGTGCAATTACAGCACAAATCTTGTGACACCAATCCTATATTTTTATTTTCTTGTATTATAATAGGTATACTGAAACTGACTCTTGGATCCCATGATTTTTTCTGAAACATCAAAGGATTCTAAGCAAACTTTCTGAGAATTTATAGTTCACGACAATATGTTTCCCGACAGTTGTGTGACTATTGAGCCTGTGCAAGTGCCTTGTGTCCACCACAGTAATTACTAACGACTTGAAGCATTATATTTTATTAAAAAAATTTAAACTCATTGCAGTGCTATGGCATGACCTTGAAAAAATCTTTGAAAATGTGACTCTAAATCACCAAGAAGCTATCTGGATAGTCTCTTGCAAGATATTCGTCATGTTGATCCATGGAATGTCTATTGGCCTGTTGGGGTTATGTGCACTTTTATATGCACCGTTGCATTTTTTCCCAGAAGAAAGTTCTGAAACTTTCTTTCGTGATGGAATCACAAAATATATCGTAGTGCTAGGTATTCATGTCCTATTGGATTATTTTGAATGCTTGTGGTGAATTAAATACAGCTGATTAGTCAAATTCTGACATTTTGTGGCCATGCAATTAACATGAATATCAGGGTCTCTGTCGTAGATTTTTATGAGGTGTTCCGTGAGGGTTTTGTATTCGCTTGTGTGTTATTAAATCCCGATTGATTTTTTTTAGCATTGCAGTTGTCTTACATAGTGCAGGGACGGCTCGTTCTGAAAAATATTCAGCGCATGTTTTTAGTAAGATATTTTTTCATATGTGTTGTGGTTAACTCAAACATGTCTGTCTCATTTAGGGCAGCGAAAACATCATATAAAAAACACCGTGAGCATGGGGTAGAGTTTATATGTTTGAAAAATATTTTTTCAGGAATCTGGTAAAAATTCTTCACTAGAATACATCCTCTTGCCTTTACGGAACCATGTCAGTCGCAGTAACTTGTCATTTTATGCAGCGCTCAAACTTAGCAAACGACAACAGTATGACGGGGATGTCCGCCATCTTGTCACATAAATGTTTATTTTTATCTTGCCGCATATGAAATCTAAGATATATGCGAGCTGAATTAAAAATAATATTTTCCAAACCAAACATTGTGTGTGAATGTGTTCGTGCGTGTGTATGTGCGTGTGTGTGCCAGGATATTTCTGCATTGATTTACTAATTTTATCCTATATTTTTACGAACTTAAATTTCGCTGTTTTTAACAAAAGCATGTACGATGTCTTGGATATCATCTACAAAAATAAAGACGGCAAAAATAACTGATTGAAAAACCAAAATATAATGCAACTCAGGTTATCCTGCTTATGACTTATTTCTAACAGACCAATACGTGACCATTTCCTGCTTTATATCAATATGACAGATATATCAGCAGTAAAACCCATCACAATACAACCATATGCTAGAAATGTCGCATCGATCAGAATTGACAACATTTTACATAAATAGGATCTAAGAAAGAAGAGTCAAGCAAGAAAGTTAATAAAAGCAGTAGATTTGTATAGTCACATAATGACTTGTATAGTCACCTAACGATTTGCATAGTCACATAACTTTTATAGTCACCTAACGACTTGTATAGTCATATAATGACTTGTATAGTCACATAAGGACTTGCATAGTAACATAAGGACTTGTATAGTCACATAATGACTTGTATAGTCACATAAGGACTGGTATAGTCACCTAACGACTTGTATAGTCACATAATGACTTGTATAGTCACATAATGACTTACATAGTCACATAAGGACTTGTATAGTCACATAATGACTTGTATAGTCACATAAGGACGTATTTAAGATAGAATACTAGTTAATAAAGTCAGTTTTATGTCTGAGACTTTTGGAGGGGGTGTCGATAGAATTGCACTTTTTGTTACGAGAATAGCAGAAGGTCTGTGTACGTTTATGTTCCGTATACTCTTTCTTTCACGTTTGAATTTATTATCCAGATTTTATGAGTATAATGAATGAATATAAGGAATGTTTTAAAATGAAGTCGGATAAATGGTATTTGGCTGTATTTTGTTGAAAAACAAACGAATATGCAGCATTTCGCTCATTTAAACCACTGTCTTCTTAGCCATGCAATCTTATTTTGTCACGTGTCTTTGTCTATCAGTAAACTTTATTGTTTTATGTCCCATATAAGACAAGGATCAAGTATCCTTTCCCAGAGAATTACCAGCAAACTATCCAAACCCAGAATCGACTCTATACTTAACGCCGTATTAGTAGAATCTATACTAGGAGTCTGTTATTAGCTTTGCAGTTCCTCGAGTATGTAGAAAAACAAATAATGAAGAAATCCGATATTTTGCGATAACTGAATAACGATGACTTACGTTTTCGCGTGCTGAAAATGCGACTTTCCAATAACCCAAGTCCATATCAGCTTTTTTATTTGGTCTCAAATGGCGATATTATCTATTATCGTTATGTAAAGAAAGAACTCTTTGTTCCGGATTAAGATGTTAATCACGAGACAGTTTTCATTGTTTCATTGAATACTTTCTCAATATGCTACTGGAATGTAAAAGATCTTAAGAAATTCATGATGTTTGTGTGCTGATCTTCTCTGTTTCTTCATTCAAGTTCAGTGGATTTTATTAACACAAACTTTCCAAAGTCGTCTTTGCTATTATCGTCGTAGTCGTCTCACAATTTTTATTTTCACCTTCGTCATAGCAATTATCGTCATTATCGTCCCTATTACTAGTGCTGCCATTATCTCGACAACAGTAGAATCAGTAAATTGTATACATCATTGTCGTCGTTATAATCGTCGTCATTATTGTCAACATTAAAAAGAAGGTTTACGGATATTTATTTTATAGTATATAAGTAGATATTTTTGCATCATGTCGAATATATTATGATACATGTTGTTGATTTATTTTATTTTTGTAGAATTTGTTCACTGACGCCAATCTTTTTCTAATGAATGTATTTTCAAATCAATGCATTTTACTATGAAGTATTTTCTATAAAATAGAAGTAGTATTCTTTAATTGAAATTCAGTCATGAACACTTTACTTTTTTAATTAAAGAGCACTGTCTACTCATCCTGTTGGTCCAAAAACAATAAAGTATTTTCTTTAAAATTCAATCGGCAAGATTTTGTTTCTTCCAATTTCCCCTTTCGACACAATCTAAACAGACGGTGGAATACAGGGAATACACGCACTCTGGCTAGTATGAACTATCTCTAGCATTAGATATGTACGACTGATTTGCTCAGGGTTTGGCTAGACTTATCCTGATTTTCTATATTTGTTCAAAACAAATCTCTATCAAATATTTATGTGCAGATGTCACCACTTTGATCGTTTTGCACTGTACAAGAGGGACGCCATCCTGCATAAAGAGCAAATGAACCGCTACCAGACATTGTATACTCACATGTTTGTTTTCAAATGACCTACATCCTTTATTTCGGGCATGTAAAGTGCACAACTGTAAACTGGACTCGACTGCAAGAATGCCTTCTAGATATTTCTACGATGTCAGATGACCTTGCTGAGTTCTATCATTAGAAGGTTGTAGGCTTAGTTGTATCTTTTTATATTTTAAATATTTACCGGGACCTGACCGAGTGGTCTAAGGCGTTTCACATATCATCTCAGTGCACGTTGAGTTTGATTTTCTGTAGCTTCCTGTGGGTAGATGGTTCTTCCCGGAGTCTTCCTGGGTTTTTCCTCCACCAAATGTACTGTCGGTCATGTATTGCCCATTATGTGCGGGAAAATGGCGTTAAACCCACAAAGTCACAAATGTAAAAACTAATTGCAGTTTTTCATCAATACCTGCAAAATTTAACGTGGTACAAAATTTTAGTTGCCGTATCACACACCAACAAAATCTCTGGGCCTTAAACCATGAACGCATAAAAAGAACAAATAAGGTCTTGTAACTGTAATTCTAATGCAGTTTGTCTTTGATTCTCTTGATGTGCTGTATCTTTAACCGGTCTTCAAAACCCAGTTGTGCAAGACTATTCACGTACTTTTTTTAAATAGCTACCTTTAGCATCGAAGAAATTTCACAGGAGCTTTAACCTGTCGATTTTCCTGAATGAAAATCAGAGACGCGATAACAGTCTTCAAAGTTTAATACTGGAAGAAAGAAGTAAAGAACTAGTTGTTTACTCAAGTGAAAAAATATTTGAGTTTTTCAAACGTATCTACAAAAATACAGCAAGAAAAAAAACAAATAAAAAAAGACACCCTCCCAACAAAAACAAAATAAATCCCCAAAACAACCCAAAACGAACACAAAACATGAAGTATATTTAACTGTCAGCTTTTCCATTGAAATTATACATGTGCTAGTTGCTATACTTCACGTTAGAGCCGTCTGTGAATCTTGTTAAAGGTCAACATTCAAACCTAAAATGAAAATATGAAAGCAAATCTAAATCAAACTGTCCAAGTGTATTTGCCAGAGCTGGCTGTGCATATTGCGCAGAGAGAGAGAGAGAGAGAGAGAGAGAGAGAGAGAGAGAGAGAGAGAGAGAGAGAGAGTTGTAAGTTCTTCTCTGATATTCGAACTGAGGTCACAGAACTGAGTCAGGTCACGACTAAGCTACAACGTTCACCAAAATTTCTAAAGGTGCATACGGTTTACAATAACCTAAGCGATTAGAAACTCAGCCTTTTGTAATATATAACCGTTAGGATTACTTGATACGTAAATCATATATGCTTTAAGAAAAGAATTTACAGAAAAATCCTACCAAACATTCCCCTTTAGATAATATAATTGGAACGGGTAGCATCGCTTACAGCCTTGCATATTCGTTCACGCGCTGTCTGACTTTGTAAACGTTTGCAAGCAGCAAACTGAACCAAGACGTTTGCAAACACGTGTTTTAAACATTGCAGCCTTAATCACGGTTTATCTTAATCATGGAGTGGGATCTATTTAACAGTATCTGGAACGTCCAAGTGGTAGCCTAGTGATTATTAACTTCAGAAAGGAGAGCTAGAAAGCTAGACATCCCTATAAGCTGCCACACTGCAGACATCGTAGAGATATAACTGAAAAATTGTTAATGCTACGTTAAAAATCACACACACACACACACAGATATTCGCTATATTTGTTGGGGGGGGGGGGGGCGGGGCGGTCGTTATTTAACATATTCATCAAAAAGAAAAATTATGTCTGCAAATCATAAACTATGGTGGCCCTGATTTTCTCAATGATAATTTTAGTTGTTATTATCATTTAAAAGCTGCTCAAAGAAATGTTTATTTAGAAATAGTAACAGCTGATCATGGTCACATTAGGGTTTTTGTTACCAATGAAATAGCCTGTTGCATGAAATATTTATATCAATTGCAGCTTTTTGTGTGAAACTATCGAGTGTGACATTTAATTTATGTGTCTTACGGTTTTTGATTCTGAAACACAGAATATGCAAGTAGTTGCAAGTGTAAACTTAAATGCACTCATTTCTTGACTTGAAACGCCATTTATGCTTGTATGAATTACATATTTGATAAAATGGATATCACTTTATACCACTGTTGTGACAATTTAGTTATTCTTTTTATCGATCGTGACTTAGCGCCGGCTGCATTAAATATAATTTGCTTTACACAAATTTACCAAATTTGTTTATATCAAGCAATTTGTGCAAGTACTTTGCACATTTCCTAAAAATACAAATTGTTTCCTGTTTCGTAAAGGATAAACTCGATGAATGAGAAGTTGTATTCACTAGGATGTATGCAACACAATATATTAAATTATTAAAGTAAAGTTGCTCAGCTTATGGAGTCCAAACATTATCAGTATTTATCTTTATCCATACACAGGTCAATTATATATAAAATCAGTCTTAGTATAAGAACTGCGTTCGTCTAGCATAAAATCCAGCGGTAACTTTAAGTTTCCACTAAACTATTTCATGACTTACTTTTCAACTACATGTACAACGACAGGTATAGCATCAAAGAATCCATATTCTTATAGCATATCGCTCTATGTACTTATAGTTCATTGTTATATTCTCGATTTTAAGCATACTATAAGTATTAGGTCCAGTCGACCTTGTCTTATTTTTCAAAAGGAGGGAATAAAGAAATTGCAATTATTTTGCTTCAGTAAAATGCATTGTATAAAATTCCTTCTAGTTAAACCATGTATTTCAATACAACTATGTTTTCATCGTGATGTTATTTCTTGTATTATTTTGCCGCTGATATTATATTTCTGCAAATTACTGACACTGAACAAAATGAAAAAGTTAAATAAAATTTAGTTTTGATGTAAGCTGTCTGAAATTGTTTATTCATTGTTAGATAACGTATGTATCGAAAGCAAGTAATCGAGCAGTGGAAAAATTAACAATCTCAATAAAGTTTCGGATAGCTCAGTGGTATTGATAATTTGAATCAAGATGGGTATAAACTGTACCTGTGACGCATTTAATTTTATTGCATTGAAAAATGATAAGCAAATTAAATAAATAAATGGAAATTAAACAAACTAATGATATAATCTCATTATCCTTTGGATATTCTCTTTCTCTTCCTTATGCCGCTTTCTTTCCGTAAAGGATGGAAAATGCAGTACAACTCGGTTTTTATTATAAATAAAAACCGAGTGGGGGTTGGGGTGGTTGTGGTTATGGAGGCAGACATTTTTAGCCTTCAGAAGATACTTCCATATGCTAATTCTGAATTTAAGTTCACACTTTAGTTGGACGAAGCCAACCTTTGAACCTAGATGGACAAAGACCTGTGGTCTGAATCCTCAACAAATGCAAGCAAGCATGTGCATGGGTGATTTGAATGAAAAATTAGATAGGTGTCATCCATTTCTCTTTCGCATAATCGGACAAAACTACCATTTCAGACTGAGAAGTAGTTCTGCATTACAGAATCTACATTAGGTTGCAGTATCCTGATTGTGTGTTGAGCTGGCTGTCCCTTAATGGTACATACCAATTTTGACCAAAACACATTATCCAGCCATGGTCCTATCTATAATTATAAGCATTAGATGCACCAGCCTGCGTGTATTGATGATAATTCATGCTCCTCAGTCAAAAATAGGTATCATGTTCTTGCTGATATTTGTCCTGGTTGTCTTAATTTCCATAGTGTGAATTTGTATTGTACATGCCAAAGTTTTAATGTATCTTCCTCTAGCTCAGAAATAAATAATAAATCTGTCCTCGATTTTACAATGACTGGGGAATATGAACACTGTACAACTTTTGGAAAAAGAAAGGTTTGTAACTTATCAACTTCAACGTAAAACACATCTCACCAAAAATCGATAAACTAAGATGTACGATACAAAATGAATCAAACCTTTAAGCAACTGGACTATGAAACGTTTATAGATTGTAATGTACATGACTGTGCTGTCTCTATTAGCAACTTTTCATTGGAAAAACGAGATGGATGCCAAAGCATGAAAGCAGGGATTGTCGTATACGTTTAAAATGACAACATACAAGAGAATAACAGATGTCGAAATATCTGTTTTAGAATCGATATGGATCGAGTTTTTTCCTCAGTAGTAAATTTATTTATATATGCTCTGCTTATCGACCTCCAAACCCACTCTCATTATGGACTGACCACTTTGAAAACGAGTTAGTGGTTGTTTTATGTTTTAACAATGACCTATTTATCATGGGAGACTTTAATGTTGGTTTCCTCTCTGATACAAACACTAAATCGCTACATATGATAGAATTCCACGACTTTACACAGGTAATAAATATTCCAACAAGAGTAACAGGCTGTATTTGTACCCTGATCGACCATATACACTAATTCTGACAGTCTCTAATAGATAAACGAATCCTGTTTGTCGATTAGTGATCACTATCCCATATGTGCAACTCGAAAGGAACAGAGTTCAAAGAAAAACAATTTACACTCCTACATGAATTACTAATGCTTTAAAAAAAATGAACTCTCTGAACCATCACAAAATATTTCTTTCTCTGATATAAACCCAGGTTATGAATGACTATCTGGAACCAAGGTTTTCTTACTATCCTAAATAAAAATGATCCTTTACAACTCAAAAAACCCCAAAACAACCAGAATGGTATGCTAATGAAGTCGCTAAGGCGCAACGTAAACGAAACTTGTATCATAAATATAATGATTTTACAGATTATCGTGCATGGCGAAACAAAGTCAAATTACTCCTTGTAAAATGCAAGCGCTGCTTTCTCAAAGAATCGCCTCAAACTCTGATAATAGACCCATCTGGAATCACTTGGCAAAATCATTTATGTCAAACTGCATTGGCAAAACTTATTGACCGGTGGCTACTAGCGATCGAATCAGATGAACTTACTGGCGCAGTCTTCATTGATTTTCAAAAGGCATTCAGTCTGGTTAACAATTCGGTTCTCATTAAAAAAAAAGTACAGCCCGGTTCTCATACAAAAAACGTTCAGCCTACAAGGTTTCATCAGATTCAGTTGCTCGGTTCACATCGTGTCTCAATAACAGATCCCATGATGTATGCATGGGTAAATATACTTCCGAATCAAGTCATATTTTAGTTGGTGTTTCGCAAGGATCCATATAAGGGCCTCTACTTTTGTCTACTGTTTATCAATGACGTAGCTATGTATCCAGTGCAGTCTAACACAGATCGTTTTTCTGACGACTCTACATTCCATCGAAAATAAACTTCAAATCGACCTCAACAAGATATCATTTTGGTGTCAACAAAACAGAATGTTTATTAATGTCTTTAAAATGAAATGCATGACGATCGGAACAAGGAATCGCCTATGGACTATACATGGATTTACTTGTACCCAAAATAGCTTAGACGTGTCTAGTGTAAAAAAAAAAAAAAAACCAACTTCTTGGTATCTACATTGATTTACATCTGAGCTGGAAAACACATATAGATGCAATTGTAGTCAAAATAATAACTCTTTTAAACTTATTGTCGAAAAATCTACCTCCCCAGTCACTTGAACTTTATTTTTCGGGATA
>JAECUM010083007.1:0-11477 GCA_016617855.1 Megalonaias nervosa | reverse complement strand
GATTGAATGCGGCATGTCTGATGGAGGAATAATTGGTTTGTGTTGAGTTGATCTTGATAAGCCATTCTTGGTGTTCAACTTTAATTTTCCATTTAACATATCATTTGCTTTTTTAAACTCAGGATCTGTAACAATATTGATTGAACGACCACATTCAACCTGAATGTAGTGATTAATTTTTTAAAGTGTTTTTATGGTATTCCTCATCTTGGGCCCAGGGAGCATCCTCTTTCTTGTTGCAGTGACCTTGGGGGCTACTTCGGCATAAAATATGGATAGCATTTGGGCCAAATGAGCAGACTCAGCTGACTTCAGATCAACCTCTATATTCTTCTCCTTGCACCATTCTGAAATTCATATGTTTTTCAGCTTGGTAGTAACTATTTTTTAACATTTGAAATATTTAGATCTTTGGGAAGAATCATTCATGCATATCTCCTTTCCATAATTTGTATTTATATAACAGATTTGTTACATTGTTAAGCTGTCACAAATATTAATTCAAAGATAAATTACATTTTATTCACTGCAGAGCAAGTTAAGTCTCATTTTTATAAAAATGTCATGATTTAAATTTTTTTCTTTTTGCATACAAATAAACAACATATTGCCTTTTCATAATATGTAATTTAAGAAAATAATAAATAAGAGCAAATTAAGTAGCAAGCAGTATTACTTAAGCTTACATTAATGGACAGTTCAGTATACTGTTTATTGTTATTATTATAGTTAATTTATTATGATTATGGAATGAATGGATAAATCTACTTGTGAAAGTGCTGTAGCCCCAATGAGTGTTTTTCTTGGTAGATTTTGAGTACCGCTGTTCAGATATATGTAAGAGATATTCCTCTTTAAGTGATTTGAAGCGTTTTGGTTTGTGGTCATACTGGTAATCAGCTGGGAACAGGACTGGTGTTGGTTTATTTAAACTAAATGATAACACAATTTGTGATACTTCTTCCACTTCAAAAGGCTCGTCAAATATGGATGGGTCAAAATTGTCAATATCTTCGTGCATGAAATCTAGCTGATAAGACAAAGTTAGCGAAAAATCTCCAAATTCTGACATTTCAGTTTCAGCGTTGGATAGACATACAACCGTATACTGGAGACCTTGACCTAGCGTACTTCAAACATTTTTATCCATATTTTTCAAATATTTCAACAAAGAAAGAATGATTTTATTCATAAAAAATGAGAAATATATGTTGCGTTAGTCTTTCAGGTTCAATTTATTCAATTATGTTTTAAAAAAAAAAATTGTAAGAATGTTCTTTTCCTTTAATGCTTACGTCGTGTCTGCCTTCACTGGCATTGTTTATCTTCCGCTGTACACGTGACTATATTTATAGAAGTGGGTATTCTTAGAAAAGTAGTTCTCCTCACAGTTCATACAGAAATAAACGCAATTCATTTTGATCACGTGGTAACATTCTGACCAATGGAAGTATTACTTTCCTTTACCAGCTACTGGCATTGCAATTATTAAGTTATGATAACAATCTAGATAATTCGGTTTTCATTATATCCAATATAACTCAATACTCTCATCAGAGTGTTTGAAATTAATTTATGTAACTCACTGATTTACTGTATTTGAACAATGTACCAGTAGCCTGTAAAAAACCCCCCAAAAAACAGTTTTGAGTTAAAATGTCTCCTGGTATCAAAGGTATTTCTTCAATCCCCTATATTTTCTAAATTTTACTGCTTGAAATATCGACATAATAAAATGATCTCCAGTTGCTATCGGAAGATAAAAAAAATATATATTTTAAATTCCCAAAGATTACTCAAGCAGAACAAAACTGTCATGCACGACTGCACATTGGGTTAAGTTGTTGTTGTTGCAGGGTTTAACGCCATTTTTCAGCACAAGATAGGCTATACATGGCGGCCAGTATAATTGGTGGAGGAAGAACCCTGGAAAACCCCGGGAAGAACCAACGACCCACGAGAAGCTACTGGCAGGCTTTCTCACGTACCCACGTTAGCCGAGCCTGAGACTCGAACTCACGCAGACAGAGGATAGATGGCAGTGATCCGTAACGGTGAGCGCTTTAGCTCAATCAGCCACTCGGGGCCCCGACCACTGGGGTAAGTAAAATCTGTGTCCCAAGATAAGACAATTACATAGCAAATGAGAAGAAATGGCGCACTCGATGTGCTTGGGACGAAAGTCCTTAAAGAAAAACAAAACGCTTGTATTTGGGATTTAATCGTATTGAAATTAAACTAGGATATGTCTTATTTGTATTTACGTCTCTATTTATAGCTTTGTTAAATTTTAGTGACTTTTTGTTGATTATCTGGAGTCGATGTTGGAAAGATATTTCTCAGCCCTGGTAATTATCAATTTTCTAGGGGCGGACGTCATATAATGTAAAGCATTCAAGAAACTTTATGATAGCTTGGACTTGTCTTGTAAAAGGGAGCCTCCATAGTTTCTTAACAAAAGGAATTATCTAATTTATTTGGTATAATTGTTTAGTAATTTGAGATAGCATGCATTAGTTGTTTGGGTCGTGTGTTGTATTGAATAGCGTGAAATACTAATATTAGTCTCGAAAGGGCTAACTAATAAGTTATACAAATGTGAAACAAGAGAAAAAACATGTTAGTGCACAATTAGAGGTTCGCGATGCATGGTCATTAGGTGATTAGAAAAAATTAATGTAGTATTTTGCACGTTTATGAACTTTTAGATGACAAAGACTGTTGTCTTGAGGTCCTTGGTAATAGGGGAAAATATGAACTATCGAGTCACGCCACGCTGTTATTTGATTCGCTCGGTATGTGACCCACTGCGTGTAACAATATTTGCATTTATGTTAAAGATACATATATTTCGTTTCCTAAACAATATAAGAAAATGTTTTAATGGCAGCATAAACATTTATTCTATAGAACTAAATCACAATAGACGGTACGGAAAAAAAGAAATATATGAAGCCGATTGGTGACAGGTGTGTATATTATCTAATTTATACTAATTGCTTATAATTTTTTATTTTATTTAAAATAAATGTTATCAGATCTATTCGTTTTTATAACTTTATTTTGCATTTTCCACCTGGATGAAAAATAAACGCAAGCTCGCTTGAAGCATCTTGTGCCACTAAATATGAAATAAAAAAAATCAGAATATATGCATGAACATATCAGTTTTTTTTCACAGAAATCTTGAATTACTAAAGCCATACATTAGTTTGTTCCCGTTTCGACCACATTTACATTTCTAGATACGAATCTTTCCTAAATAGTAAAGATTTTAATGTCATTATTTTTATATAACTGTTTATAAACGGCATTTCATTATTAAAGATGACTTTACTTGCTCTAAACTTTTACATATTGCATATACAGTTCTTGACGCAAGCCAACTTGGACTCGTTGGAGAAACCAAGAAGCATGTTGTTTCCACTGTTATAATTTATTTACGGCAAAAAGCTAATGAAAGTGACAGATACACAGCGACACAAAGCCACAAACCATGCCACTAGTTCCTTTCTCCTCATTCCCCCCACCCGCTAATTTTTCTAGAAAATCGATCCACAAAGCTCACTGGGTTTGGTTACCCATACTCGTATAAGTGGCATATAGATTAGATTATCAGAGCACCACTAGGCTATTTCTGTAAAGTAGATAATTTACTTCAGATGTATTTGTGAGAATACATATAAATTTGCTTTCCGAACATTGTTCAACCATTTTCATCAGGTCGTGAAATAGCCTCGGGAGTAGTTTTGGGAATACACATCAAAACTTGATGTGCCTGGCGATTTGCCTCTGGTGGAATGCATCATATATGTTACGACAGCAAAGGCCAAGAATGTTCCGATTGTAATTCTGTCTCCGCCATACTGTTCCATGTGAACGAAAATATTTTCAGAATAATGTCCACAATGACGACGATTTGCATTCGAGGTTTCTTTCCCGACTTTACGGAAAAAACCTAGGATGTTCCGATTAATAAATGTAATGGTATTTTTGGTGATTCATCTTCCTTGAAGTGCAACATATATGTTCAATAGAAAAGGCCAAAAAATGATCCGATTGTGACGTTGTCTCCTTCAGCCAACATAATGTTCCATGTGAACGAAAGTAGTTCAAATTATTGTTTTCAGTGGCCACGAATTGCATCCAAGGTCCCTTTCTCGACTTGAGGGAAAAGGCCGATGATTTTATTAAAGAGGCATCTAACCCTTCGGCCAACAGAAAATAACAAAATTAACCACTCCATCCGCAATAGATTCAGATAACCGTTTACTAGCGGCCATATTGGTACTCAGACATCCACTTGCATTGGATATAGAGAAAAGGGTGAATTTGAGCACTGCTATTATTTTTTTGGTACGCTTTATAAATAAATGAAAAGCACAACCATTCGCTAATAGATTCATACCGAGGTAGGAATGGATATATATTTATTTTGCTGGCAAATATGTTTCCAACGAAAATTCCCATAAAAGACCATATAGTAACGCTGTAACAATACAAATAACTTGCTTAATTCCGAATGTACGAATGTATGTATGATATAAGCTAACAGTGATATTGTTGTCTGAACAAAGACAAGATTTGTTCGGACATGTTTGTAGTGTAACTACATCTATTTCTATATGCTGATATGTTGTCTAACTTGACAGTGATCTATTTCTGAAATTTGCGAATCATTATTGGTAAAAAGATTTGGCAGACAAAATAAAGTCATATCTTATATTCTCTACCAAACTCTACTCCACTGAGGGAAAATAACTACATTAATAAGGGTCGATGAGACGCTACTTTTGAAATAATAAGGGTTAAAACAACTGTAAATAAAAGATATTTTGCTACTTGAATAAAACAGCTGGTAGAGACTTCTCTTTTTCTAGGTAACAGGTTTATATTATCATTCATCTTGATATATTAAAGAGACCTTGAATGGGTTTGAGGCTGTACAAATTGTGTTAGAACAGGTCAACTGATTGCATTGAAAGACCTTGAATGAATTTGAGGTTGTAAAAATTGAACTAGAATAGGTCAGCTAATTGCATTGATGAGACTTGAATGAATTTGAGGTTGTACATATTGCATTAGAACGGGTCAGCTAATTATATTTGAAAAGACCTTGGGTGCGTTGTGTTGTGTGTTGTGCGTTTTGGATTTTTAACTTGTCTGCACCAATTTTAGTCATATCGCTACGATGTCTGCAGTACGGCAGTTTATATTGATATCTAGTACCTGGGGCATCATGCCGCAGACATGTAGCATCATGTCCCACCCGGTCACATTATCCTGACACCAGGCCGACCAGACCTAACACAAACCTCTTCAAGCGAGGCAGCTGCTAGTCCTATTTTTTTAAGTCTTTCGTATGACTCAGCCGGGGTTCGAACCCGCGACCTCCCGCATCCAAGGCAAACGCTCTCACCACTTAAGCCACCTGAGCGGCCGATAAGATCTTGAATGAGATTGAGGTTGCACAGACTGTATTAGAACAGGTCAGCTAATTGCATTGATGTGACCTTGAATTAGTTTGAGGTTGTACAGATTCTATTAGAAAGGTTAGGTAATTGCTTTGAAAGACGTTGATTGAGTTTGAGGTTGTACATACATTATTGTATTACAACAAGTCAGCTAATTGTATCGATGAGACATTGAATGAGATTGAGGTTATAGGTATTGTATTACAACAAGTCAGCTAATTGTATCGATGAGACATTGAATGAGATTGAGGTTATAGGTATTGTATTACAACAAGTCAGCTAATTGTATCGATGAGACATTGAATGAGTTTGAGTCAAGAACCATTGACTCAAGGATATCTTGGCAGTGTATTCATCGAATCAATGAGAGGTATAGCTCACAATCTTAAATTTGATGAAACCCCTTTGGGAAAATTATAAATTTGCCAGCGGTCATTCCATTGTTATTCTTTTAAGTAAATGAAATAGGCATTGGCTACTTTATTTAAACGCGTATCAATATTGCTAAATTTTACTACTAAAGCCATTATTTAAGCATATTATTGCGAACAGCTTACAGAGTTCAACCAGGAACGAGTACGATTACTGTCATATAACTCATCTACTTTTCCCGTCCATTCTAAACTGTGCGAAGGACATGGACAGAAAGACTGACTTGCATTACCACAAACTAGACATTTTCCAACGATATAGTCAATTTTAAATATATAGAATACGAAACAAGGATACAGAATATTGACTTTATCACCAGAGAGCTATTTATGCAATCACAATTTCCATTATTCAATAACGTCATTAACGACTGGTTGTTTCCATGAACAACTTCTCTTAGATGTAGATATTCTAGTTATTGTCTGATATTAAAAGTAAATAACCAATAATAATACTGCCTGACCGGTAACGTCTCCCTCTGTTTCTCTGTCCCCTTTAAATATTTACATATTGACTTATACACGCCTGTTGCCTACATTTTCGCATTTGTATAATTCAGCCGAACAAGTAAGTTGAGAACAATTCTCAATCCTTCAGCTATAATCTTAAATTAAAAAAAAAGGGTTTCTGTAGTTTCGCATATCACGTGCTAACTATCTTTTCAGTGTGACGAATACCAAGGTGATTCATGAGGGGCCGAATTTCTTCAGATGTAAAATTATATGACATGACACATCACCAGTGGGAGAAGTAAACGAGACTTAGAAAGGCGGGGTTTGGAGCAAAAAAGTGAACGATTTCGGTCTATGGCACTAGAATGTTTTATTGGGTTTTTGTTTTCTTCTATTAATAAGGAATTTACTTGAATGGTACACATTCGTTCAAAAATATTTTATGGATGATTGTGGTACAGCTCAAGAATGGCAAGAATGGTAGAAATATTTGAAACAAATTTTCCATCTTAGATTGTTTCATTCAATTATACAAATAAGAACATGTAGGCAAGCAGGACGTATATAGTCTTATAATCGATATAAAATATGAACGAGAGAGAGAGAGAGAGAGAGAGAGAGAGAGAGATTACTGTTGCCAAACAGTGCTATTACTGTTTATTTGAAATATTATCAGGGACATTTTTCCTCAGGGAAAATAACTGCATACCAATTGCAGATACTGGTTGCTAATTTGCTGGTATATATGAACGACTAGATTGCCTTATTAACACGACTTTTAAACATTTTTTTTTATTATTTTGCTGTTATTTGATGGGAAATTGAATTATACGGATTGACCAGTTTACTTGTTACAAACGATGATCATACAGTTTGCACAGTTTTTTCTGTTCATACTTCAGTGAATGTAAAAGTACAAATGGTCAATCCCTAAAACGAAACATAATACATTCCTTGTTTGTTCAGTATGCACCACTGTTACTAATAATTTATTACGCATGAATGGGTTTCGTGTCTGGTTCGTGCTATTTACTACCTCATTCACGCTGGAACAGCAGGTCAGTACAAAACTTCCCTTATATTTTCCAACCCGAACAAATGCGACAATTCAGAAACCTAGTCATTTTACAGTACTGTAAAGGCAGAAGTCAGGTAAGAATATATTCGATTGCTTTCCATTTCAACCTTTTTTCGGTTTTCTTTCTTGTCTTACTTTTGTAAGATGTACACACTTTACATGACGTATTTCACAGAGTCTTAAGCGTGGTGCTAAGTGTGTATTATTACGATTGTACATTGACATATAAACATACTCAGTCGCAGGTAATGACTTGTTTATCGCACGTCAGATTAAAGAAGAATAATTGCAACTTGTTGAAAGATTTTACTCTGACTTGACTTGTCGTTCTGTAAATGGCATGAGCGGGGAAATTATAGACTCTATAAATATCGATAAGTCATGAATACAACATTATGATATTCGTGTATACCAGACTAGTTTACACACTAGCTCTACAGAAAGTAGACACGTCTGAGAGCTTTTGATGTCGTCCGTACGTCTGCCGTCCACCGTGTGAATGAACGTATGCAGTTTCTTAGAGTTAACCTTCCTGATTGTCAAGAAACTTGATTCCCACATTCATCCGGAATTGTATTAGTCCTAAATGAAAATTATATCCACCCAGGTAAATATGGTCGCCATGTTAATTATATTGTCCTTCCTAGTCCTGTTTCACTCGAGATAGACTTCCCATGAAGCTAGTGTCATTTATTTTTATTTTCTTGTTCATCTTGTATAAAATTGGTACTCCTCAGTTTCTCTATTTTCACCACGACGGCCATTTTAAAAACGGTGTTATTCAATTTAGCCTGAGAACACTTGGTGTTATTTAGCATATATCTTTCACAAAAGCACTCCTTGCAAGATGATACTGGTTATTAGAGAAAATTGTACCTTTCTTACAAATCAGCCTTGAAATGATTGGTATCGTTACTTGAATTTCTGGTTCTATTGATATATAAATTTTTCAGCTACGCATCGTTAACACATGCAATTAATACCAAATGGAAATGTGCTTCTCTACCCCGTTTAACAACTAGTTTGGCTGGTATCGTAGCCATTTTGGAAGCATTGCATTATCTGCTCTACATTAACTCATTAACTGTATCAAAAGCAGGTCTTTTAATGTGCAAATTGTATCTGAGATGAAACTTTCCGAAATTTCCACGACAAAGTGCCCACATTGTTTGATATTAGAAAATGGTTTGCTATGTGCAAAGGACTATGCAATTTTACAAACATTTCACTTAAGCTCAAAGTACGACAATTTTCAAATTTAAGTAAAATGAAAGCCACGATTTTGAGTTATTTCAGCTGAAAGTTATTATGTATTTCATATCTTGTAGTTATGTTTGAGTAAATAATGCCACATGTTGACCATATTTTATAACATTATGTAATTACCCACGCCAGACCTCAGTTGACAGCCCCCCCCCCATTTATCGTATATGAGATAAATAATGTTGCTTGACATCTCAGAAAGTTAACACTTTGATTCAACATCTGACGACTGATGGACAATTTTGACAGGAATATAAAATATTCAAACATCATTAAGCTTACACCTTTGTACAGAAAACATATTTATGTAGTAATATTGATTTTGTTTGGGTTGATTTAGTGTTTGGTCTTTTGGCCTTTTACGGCACAGCAGCACAAGTAGGTTATTTAATGGCGGGGTAATAAGAAAAAAGTGCCATGCCAAAAGGATTTAATCCCAGGTCATTTTTATCGCGAGTCCGGCACGCTAACCACCCAACCAATGCAGCTTCTGCCTATATTAGTGTCCATTTACAACATGTAGAAGGGTGCATAGGACTAATTCAACATCTTTGAGCCCGCAAGGTGAGTAGGGGTGGGGGAGGGTATGTGTATGAAATTCGGGCAAATAGAATATGTTAATGCATTAAAGTACTTTGCGTTCCTATCCATACTGTGGCAATGAAACAGCATATTGAATTTTGTTTGTTCTAACATAAAAAGAGAATTTAGATGAATTATTATGTCCAAAACGTGGATCAGCCGAAACAGAAATTTGCAGCTATTCAAGGTTTTGGGCCCGCCATGTATAGCATTTCATGTACTGAAAAAAATTTCGTTAAACCAATAACAACCAACCAAAGTGTTTACGAGGTAATCTCTCGTGGTTACTTTATTTTAAGAGATCCAAATTATGGAAAATATCTGCATTTAAGGAATTTTCTCTAAATATGATGCTGACAGATGATACAATCATGAATAGACATGACTTAAGCAACAACTGGCTCATGCTGCCTGAGAGTAGGGAATCTCTGCTACTCCATCTCAAACTCCATTTTTCGCGAATCTAATTCACCTAACATAAAATGTTTATATTAAGAACATGTACACTAAACGTACAGCCGTATTATAAAGTCCTACAAAAATCATGATAACACGTAATCTTCATAGGTCTTATGTTTCAAACTGGGCATAGTTTGGGCGTTTACTGTGGTTTCAAAATAGTCGCAATTCTGTAACTGATACAATTAATAATTTTCACTGTAAAAGAAACAATGTTATCCTTACGATGGCGATAATCAATGCTCCTCACAAACGAAAAAAATTAAATTTTTAAATATTTGGAGCCGTCATCTTAAACTAACTGAACGAATTAAAACATTATTAGCCATTTGTAAAGGAAATGAAAATAACTGACAAAATTCCTGTAAATTAATGTTTTCACAACGGCTTTAATTCCTATAAACCCCTTTTTCAGTTTTCACAAAAATCGGATACATTATGGACTCCACCTCCCCACTCAAACCCACCCCCTTCATTGCACATAATGTAGAGGGAAATTCGATTTCTGAATGATAAGAGTTTGTCCGTGTCTATATAGGGGGTGGATGGGTATGATTAACATGTATCGAATTAATCCTCTTTTGAAACACATATTTTCTTTGTAAAATGTAATTTGAACTGGTTCTTAATAATTTCACCTCTAAAATTCAAAGAAATCACGAGGTAGACAGATCAAGAATTTGCAAAGGATGAACGTTCGCTTATTTGGGATATAATTTTAAACCCGTTGCGTGAATGACAAAAAAAAAAAAAAAAAAGATTTTATCCGGAAGATATAGTTTTATTACTGCTTATAAAATTACAAAAAAACAGCAAAATGTGTTTTCTAGACAATATGTCCTCGATTGAGCATTTTTCTAAAATACTAATATAAACTGCATTAGCTATTTGTATCTCCAATATCAGAACTCAGCAAGGCCTGTGAACTTACGATACAGTTACACACGTATTATCAGATAATCACAACAATACCACTATATATGTTTATGTATTTTTTTAAACTTGAAATTGGCAATATGCAGAACAACCAAAAGTGATTTGCTTATGTAGAACACAAATAATAAAATGGCAACATGTTTCTGACAAGATAATGAGGCAGTGAAAGACAAAACTATTATCTTTGACAGGATTTGAACTCGAGACCTCTGCAATAAATTTTAATCACACCAACAACAAAGTTAAACTAATTACTCGGTTAGTCTTAGAGAATTTTTGTGACCATATGCATTATAAGTTTAACAGTCGAATTTTGAAAGTTTTCAAAATGTTGAGCGCATTCCATTGCTTCTGTTATTTATTATTACAATTATAGTTTTTTGTTAAAGTAATATTTGAACCAACCTTTAGGAAGGTACTCTTTTGAGCTCTACATTACAAAAGCTATAAGCTGAACATAAATCACTAATTTCACTTGTGGGATGGTTTTACGAAATTCGGAGTTGATTTAGTAAGAACTATATCAGAAGGAATTAAAACATTATTAGTAATTTGTAAACAAAAACAAAAAACAAACATGACACAATTCATGTACATTAATGTGTAACTGTGAAAAAAACGTTTATTCTGTTTACCCCATTACAAAAATCAGAAAAAGTATTTATCTTTTTGTGAACACTTTTTTCTCTACAGTACAGTCATGTCACCAAATAAGTACCACTTACACAGCGTTTTCCTTCCATTTGTCCTGGTTAAATGTAAGTCGTACACTTCCTGTAATAGTTCCTAACATGCACTAAA
>JAECUM010082998.1:0-12123 GCA_016617855.1 Megalonaias nervosa | reverse complement strand
ACAGCAAACAAAATCAACTGACCAATTATAGTGCTTGTTTTGTGACATGTTAGGTATTCAGCAGGGTGACTTGATGATGTTTACCTGTCTTGATGGATTCAATTGGACAAAATGTGCATCCAAAATGCGCGTGGTGGTCATGCGCAGAAAAACAACGCTAATTTCTGACTATGTAAATAGCAACTGAAACCGACACGAAGCTAAGGAGGTAGAATATATTGGTTAGCCGATGAAATCACTTACAATAAATGACGAATTGTTTTGCTTTAAGGCAATGTTGCAAAATACTGCCTATTCTGTTATTTTTTTGCAAATGAACTGCTGCTAAACTAGAGTGTGAATTCGCAACCCTATGTTATATACTGTAACATTTTTCTTGCATAGTAAATACTGAACTGTAACTTTATTGCTTCGCGTTTTTAAACAGACACACTTAGACATTTTGACATACACACACTCACAAAGGTAGAGAAAGACAAGGGCTATAGCACTTATTTTTCAAATTAGTGAATTTTGGGGGTTTGTTTGAAAAGTTTCGAGAGTGCACGTTTTGGAAAATGGCAAAAATCGGATAGATATTTTCTCGTGACACGTGTAAAGTAAAGAGTGGGGTGTGACAGTTGTTGTTTGGATAATCCAGTAAATTTTGTTGCACACCTGCTCTGTCTTGTACTATTTTATATTTGAGTATTTATCCAAAGTTTAAAAAAAAAAAAAAACCAAAGCAAAAGCAGCAATGGATCGTCAGACTGACAAACGCTTCCCTTTGTATGCCTTAATCACGAACGTTATGAAAAGAAACGTCCCTCCCATTTGGTAAAGCAAATGTGAAGGAAAATATCAGCGAGATCGACAGACAGAAGTGACAGAGTTTATATTCACACAGTTTAAAAAAAACCCACAACACAACATCTTTTCAAATTTCAGCATCTTTCATTATCAGAGAAGTTTCTGAAGACACAAATATAAATCAACAATTCAAGAAATTTTAAACATGAACATGTTTTCAAGATTAAAAACTTTGTTGATTCAAACAACTCGACTTTCAAGGATCTATGTCATGTCATCTTCGATGCATTCTACGTTTCCTAGCTAAAGACAAAATATAATTATAATGCTCGCAAAATCATCTTTCTACTTTATCATCGTTTTTAGCATTCTTACGATCAAAACAAGTCACTAAATGTTCAAAGAGATATCCAAGACTGCGTTAATGAGAAAAATGCAAACAATATTTTCCGCACACTACACTTTCTGTTCTTTGTAATCTCATATTACTGAATCGAGTCGATCTTTGCAGTTCTTCTCATAAAGTCGTTTTCCATAAGCGATGATCCATAAGAATAAAATTGGTCCACACTGTGATCGTTGGGAACGTAGACAACTATCCATTGGGTTCGTGGTTGTTGACTGTCGTCTGTGTTGATGACATAGGCTTGAATGTCTTTAGGTTTTCGATGAGGACGTTCATCTTTAGCTTACACCCATGATTCCAAGAAGCGGTGAACGAACTGTGCATTAGAAGGTAATGAAGTTCCCTGGTATCCATTTTGTTGACAGGTAATCATGACTTTTCCTTTAAAACGACTGTTAAGCAATTCGCACAGGTAATGCAGAGCCAACAATTCACACCTGACTTTTCCTATGAAAATGTTTGCAAATTCAGCCGACCAACGTCCTGGCTTCTCACTCTGTTACAAGAGAGCCTCGATGCCTTTGATCACCAAAGAAGTCAATGGCGGGAAGGAATCCTCAAGCAATTCTTTATACCACTTCCTCAGCACGTGCTCTTTTCTAATAATATCCCAAGCTTCATCTAGATACTTTTTCAGCTTTTCCTTCTTCGTCATCATCATTCCTTTCAAGTATTCGCCAATACTGCACATGAATACTCACTAAGCATGCGATATGTATATTTCTACAATTTTTAGGGTGTAAGTTTTAGAAAAAAATTACATGACAAACGGAACAGTTCACGTAATTATGGTGACTACTGATCACAGTTTTGGAGGTATCTTCCAACGGGAACAGATGCCATTACATTTCAATCAAAATTACAGAGAGAG
The DNA here is from genome assembly GCA_016617855.1 of Megalonaias nervosa. Taxonomy (NCBI): domain Eukaryota; kingdom Metazoa; phylum Mollusca; class Bivalvia; order Unionida; family Unionidae; genus Megalonaias; species Megalonaias nervosa. The sequence continues at coordinate 10,057 of JAECUM010082998.1, read as the reverse complement.
AGAGAGAGAGAGAGAGAGAGAGAGAGAGAGAATGTTATTTCTACTTTTGAAAATATCACGACTCTTACGTTTGTATGGTATATTTTCATTACGAAATTTCAAAAACACACATCTCATTGAAATAATTTCTCCTATACGATAAAAATCCCACTATTGTAAAATATCACAAGAGTGAATTGGAAACATAGCCTACTAAAAGCATTCTGTCAAAAACGTCATGTAACGTTCTCACAGAATTGTACATCCAACTATGCCATGATGTATTTCGCAGTAAGACTGAAATTTCCACGAGTCACTACTCATGGTACGATTGTTTGTGCATTAGTTTTATTGTTTGTAAAGTGACTAGTGGACAGGTACAGACAAACACGTCTGATCTTCTCGCTGTGCGAATAACAACTGAAACGGATTTGAAGCTAAGGCAGTGGAAAATATCGGTTAGCCAATGAAGTCACTTACAATGAGTGACGCATTGTTTGGTTCTAAATTGAAGGCAGGTAGTGTAGTGTTCAGGCGCAGAAAAACACGTCTGATCTTGTCATTGTGCGATGAGCGACTGAAGGAGATTCGAAGCTAAGGTGGTAAAAAAATAGGTGTAGCCAATAAAATTGCTTCTAACGACTGACGCATTGTTTTGCCTAGGCTCTTGCATTTTTGCCATTGAAGTGCAGACTGACTGGCGTGTGAACATACAATCCTGTGTTGTGTACCGTAACATTTCTTCTTGTCACATCAATTACTTAACTGTGCCATTATTGTTCGCGTTTTGAGACTGACCAAAACAAAATATGTTCTAACTTGGACATTTTGACATACACACATTCGCATAGGTAGAGAGAAATGATATAGTACTGAGTGGTAGTTTTTTTTTCCAAACTAGTGAATTTGGGGTTTGTATGAAGTAAATAAACTAAAGTACAGTGAACCTCAATGATGATAACCCAAGCTGTCTGTCCATTGATGCATGTATTTACATCAGAAGAAATATGATTTCTAAGACACAAAGATATAAGGCAAGCATGATTAGAATGAACACAAAGAGAGCAAACTATAGCAGCAAAGGTATGTTTCCTTCACGTCCGCGTAACTTAAAGTTTCAAACTCCTTGAAAGACAAACTTGGTGCCTTTTGTGGAGCTTGAAATAAGAAAACTGAACAAACTTTGCTATATATATTTTCTTTTGCAGCAACAGACTAAACAAGATAAATACCGTTACAACAATAAACAATCTTACATCTTCTATAAAAAAAGAAATACATAAAAAAGTAGAATTAAAGATTAACGATGACTAACCAACAAAACCGAATTTAACAAAGGCAATGACATGTGTAGATATGCCTCTCACTTTGAGAAGATATTTGGATGCAATCTGCCATGCACCAACAACTTGAAAAAATGTATAAACAGAGAGAAACCTTAATTCAAAATTAATTTTTTCAAAATTGTTTGTGTCTTTAGGGAACATACCTAAGCACTAATAAAGGGTGGAACAGGGAAAATACACATAAAAGCTTTGATATTTCTGAAACAATGAGGGGATATTCCTACAGTTCTTAACCAGCTATATATGCTGGGACGGGTCTGTGGGATATCTAAAACTAAAGAAGTACAGATTCTGGTCACGTTGCAAGTGTGTGCGTGTTGGGGAAAATGGTAAAAATCGGATAGATATTTTTCACGTGACACTTATGAAGTGAAGAGTCTGTGCAAGTGTCAAAAGCTAACGTCACATAACTTTTGTACCGCTTGTAAACATTTCCACTTTCGAAAATGTGAAGTATCGCAAGTTATTATCAGAAACAGAAATGGAACATAGGGGCTTGACAGTTGTTGTTTAGACACCTCCGCTCAACTTCAAAACTTACTTGCTCTGTCTCATACTTTGGTCTTAGGAAAGATCGCCGTTGTAGGTGCAGCAACAGTGGTAAGAGCAGGAGGAGACATCGTCGCTGCTGTCGAAAAAGGGTAGTTCTTTTAAAAATGGGTTTAGTATTTTTTTTAAAAATATCAAATGAAGAAAAACGTGTGTTAAGTCAGGGTTGGTAGACATCGTGGTCAACGACAAAGTAGAAGTTCCAGAGAGAATGAGACATCGTAGTCGAGTAGCGTGGTTTTCCCGAGTACGTACGTCTCCTATCGTGGTAAGGTTTCAATCGAAGGGTCGTCAAGATGCATGATATGTTTAAGACGCACCATTGTCGTTCGCATAAGTCACCCAGGGGTTCCTAACTGTTTGACTTTCACTTGCCCTTGTGAAATATACCTAGTCATTGTCACAACAAGAGGTAGCGAGGGGTATATATACAGAGAGAACGGACTTGTTTAAATCATTGCTGAATCAGCAATCGAGATGAAACGATCGCACGATTTCAGTGAGAGAGAGGAAGAAGGTAAGAGGCAGCGTCGTGACGTATCGCCTCACACACGAAAAGAAGTGTTCGCTCAAATTGAAGACATGAGCGAACCTGAACCAGCACCTTCCACGTCTGCGACCAGACCGACAGAGCCTATTCCAAACCAAAATTCCACCAGTATCACCCGAAAAGTAATACCACATTCGAGAGGCGGCAAAATCTCCTCTAGAAAATTTAGAACTACGGCCTACAGGTACATGGTGAAGTTTAAAGATTTCAAGTCCGACGTACAATTGGAGAAAGCAGAGGCGTTCATCACAGATTTGTGGGATTCTGTGTTAACCGCACTGAAACGACGATGCCAATGCAAAGAAGACGATCGCTTGACACTTTCCATCGATCACGACGGTTTGAAGTCCCCTGTTTGGATCGAGTTTAGCAGTGCATCAGAACTGACACCTTCCAAAGTCATCGACAAGATTCAACACGTGCAACAATCCAACGACAAGCTTCACATCACCGACGGGAAAGCGACCTGTTCATGACCCACGTGTCTCTTGCCCAAGGGACAGGACGCAAAAAGGTTTCATTCGTGGACGACCTTCGCAGCACCAAAAAGAGCCTCGTCCAAATTAACAATCCTCAAGACAAGATGTGTTTACTAAACAACAAAGAGAAGCAGAACTCCTGTTATAACAAGCAGGCCTGTCCAAAGACACACCCTGTGGCATTCCTGAAATGCAAGAATTGCAAGACGTCTTAACTCCACGCTATACCTTGAAAGTACACCCTCAAGAAGCGCATGGACCTCTTTTGTTTCGAGGCAAAAATTTCAAAGACGGAAAATACGTTCACGTCTATCATCACGATGAACATTTTGATACCATTACCAGTATCACTGGATTCCTGGGATACAGATATTATTGTGAGAAATGTGACTATGGCTATAATAATCGAGAGCAACACAAGCATTGCGGATGGAAATGTGAGGGATGTTTGGCCTCTAAACAATGTCTGGACGAAGGACAAGAACGAGTGCATTGCCCAGTTTGTCAGCGCACATTTGTCAGCCCTACCTGTTACCAACAACATTTGAAGACGTAAGATTCACAGCGGAAAAGTGCTTGTCAACTCCTGAGATTGTGCCATACTTGTGGACAAGGCATACATACCAACTCACGTATGTCCAGGAAAGAAACGATGTCACATTTGTCGCCAAAGCGTGGACTTGGAACACGAATTCTACATTCAAAAATACCATTACAAATATCAAGAGGAAGATGATCAGAAGAAAGGCAATTTCATCTTTTTCGATTTCGAATGCATGCAAGAGACTGACATTCACATTCCTAATTTCTGCGTGGCTCATCGAGCGTGTGAGAAGTGCATCCAAGAGCCTATCTTGAGTTATTGCCCTCACTGCAGCAAGATTCCTGGAGGACGTGAAAAATCTTTCGGGGACCGAACACGCTGGCCGATTTCGCCCAATGGATCTTAGACCCTATCGACGAGGCGTGGAGCCAAGAGGACATCGAACGTTACGGAGATTGTCATCGCTATGCTAGGGTGATGGCTCACAATTTCGCGGGATACGATGGGCAATTTCTTCTCAGACACCATACGGAACAAAGTACCGAACGTCCAAAAATCATTTTGAACGGAGCCAAATTCACTTCCATGCAATTGATTCGATTAGTTACTTGGCCATGCCTTTGAGTCGAATGCCAAAAACGTTTGGAATGACAGAAATGGGCAAAGGCTATTTTCCGCTGTTTTACAATACCGAAGCCAATCAACACGCCGTTCTACCCCATTTGCCCGAGGCTCACTACTACGACCCGGACAACATGCGCACAGAACAACGAGAAGCTTTCTACGCTTGGTACCACACTGACGTCTCGGACCCCTTCGACTTTCAGGAAGAAATATTAAAGTTTTGTCGATCCGACGTGGACATTTTACGGCGTTGCTGTTGAAAATTTTGAGAATTATTCATGGAGCACGTAGGGATCGATCCTTTGAAAGAAACCTGCACCATTGCCAAAGCGTGTTCCTTAGTGCACCGCCAACTATTTGTGCCCGAAAACACCCTGGATGTCATAAAGCCCTCAAACGACGAACTTTGTCAAACGTCAATACTCGGTCAAAGCCCTATGCTGGCTACAATACTTGTGCGACAAGGAAGACAAATGGATCCAACATGTCCGCAACGGAGGAGGCGAAAAGACCATTGGAAGGTATTCGATGGATGGCTGGGACTTAAGAAACCCCAAGATCGTGTACGAGTTTATTGGATGTTTATTTCACGGATGTCCTATCTGCTACCGTGAACGTGACACTAAAAATCAGCTTTTACAACGGACCATGGAAGACTTATATCAGGCCACTTGTCAGCGGCGCTTGAAGTTAGATGAGCAAGGATACCAAGAGGTGGAAATGCGGGAACACGAGTATGATCACCGTTTGAAAACCGATCCCAAGTTTAAGCGCATCGTGGAAAGTTACAAGCTGGTCGACCCACTGAACATGAGCGACAACTTGTACGGAGGACGGACGAATGCCACCTGTTTGCTGTACCAAGCCGACGAGGAGAAAGGAGTAGAAATCAGATACTTGGACATGTGTTCGCTCTAACATTACGTGTGCAAATATTGCTACTTTCCCGCAGGGCGCCCGCAATTGGTGACGGAACACATCGACCTGGACAACATTCGACAATACGAAGGATTGATCAAGTGCAAAGTCTTGCCTCCCACGAACTTGTACCATCCCGTTTTAACACATCATTGCCAAGGAAAACGGATGTTTCCCTTGTGCCGTACTTGTGCCGAAACATGCAACCAGGACCAACCTTGTCAGCATAGCCAGGAAGAACGCGCCTTGACAGGAACGTGGGTCAGCGTGGAATTGTTCAAAGCTCTGGACTTGGGATACCAACTGTTAGAAGTGTACGAAATTTACTACTTTCCCAAGACAGAAAAATACCACAAGGGCGACGAGACTCAGAAAGGCATTTTTGCAGACTACGTGGATGCCGTTTTAAAACTGAAACAAGAAGCCAGCGGCTATTTGTCCTGGTGCCACACTCCCGAAGACCAAAAGAAATTCAAAGAGAAATACTGGGAGCAGGAAGGCATCACTTTAGACCACATCGAGATAAACGAAGGAAGGCGATTGTTTGCCAAAGTGATGTTGAATTGCTTGTATGGCAAAATGGCACAACTACCGTGTTTACCCAAGACGGAGTATTTGACAGAACCTTCCCGCTACTTCCAGATGATTCACGACAAAACCAAATACATGAAACACGTGGACGTCCTTCGTGACGACTTGATCATAGTAAATTACGAAGAAGAACTGGATTTTGTAGAAGCCGACGAATTTGGAAATGTCATCATTACGGCTTACGTGACAGCCCATGCTCGCTTAAAATTGTACGAAGCGTTACACCAATTAGGAGATCGTGTGCTGTATTTTGACACGGATAGTGGCATCTACATCGATCGCCTGGGTCACTGTCACTCTGACATCGAAGGATACCGTTTAAGAGCCTGGAGGGACGAGCATCCCGACGACAAGATTTTAAGTTTTGCTAGTGACGGTCCTAAAAATTACGGTTACGAATACCGAGACCCAGAAGGAGAAGTGCACACGGAGTGTAAAGTGAAAGGATAGACTTTCAATTATCGCACCAGTGAAGTGGTGAACTTTAGCGTGCTGAAAGAAGCCTTGCACTCTGGAGAGGATCGAAATTTTAGAGTGACCACCTACGAACCGCACAAGATTGTACGTTTACCCACACACCAAGTCGTAAGTCGGCCCTTGGAAAAAGTCTATCAAATCGTGTACTAGAAGCGAGTACGGCTTCCCAACCACTTCACTTTACCGTACGGACACGTCAATATTGGTCAGCATATAAAAAGGGGCAACGTCCAAGACAGACAGTTCATTGTGACTACCATTGCCAAGCGAGACAGATGAATCCTTTCACACAGCGAGTATCGAGCGTAAGACTCAAGCCCAACGAGAAACTCGAGTGCCATGCTGTGCCTCACGATCACATCACCAATGATGTACCACATCTTAGTTATTTATTTACTAACGCCATGGAAAACTATGTGCAACCAGTGGGACTTCCAGACTACAAGACTTTACCTTATGGACACGCTGATATCACCCAGTATAAAAAAGGACGACTTCCAATAACGACACCTCATTGCGAGGAGAAACGCCGAGAAAGATGGATCACTCTACGCAGATAGAAAAAAGAGAAGGAACAAACATCATTGACCTCTTTCACTACCATACCGTCACAGCAAAGTGCGTCCAAGAAGGAATATTTTATCATCCAAATGACTCAGACGGCGATTTCGAGAAAATTTAGGACGACTTTCCAGCCAAGGAAGCAGCAGGTTTCGTTACGGATTTTTTATGACTCACTGTTACAGGAACTCAAACGTCAGTGTCAAGTCAAAGATCGAGGTCTTTCGAGCCTATCTATGTATCACGACAGTTTGAACTCTCCTGTATGTCTTGGGTTTAGTACACCTGCAGAATTAACTTCTTTCAAACTATTGAGGGCTATTGAAGACGTGCAGACGATGAGAGAAAAATTTGACATCACCGATGGAAATGTGACCTTTCATACGGCATACGTTGTACCTCCATGGGAAGAAGACAATAACCGCCATTGATCTGCTTATCGATAAGTTTACCTAGCACAATGGATATAACAGGAGATTTACGAATGAAAGAGAGTACGTGATGAGAAACATCTATGCTGGGACACAAGTGGTAGCTGACCAGATTTTAAACAACGTGTGTGACGGATATAGAGAGAAACATGAACTTTGTCCTATTTGATTGTTTGTTACTTGTTTTCTTTTAGCTTTTTTCTTAAAAATGGACATTAATTGTAGTATGAAAAGTGTCATTCTTTTATGAAATGCATATACGTTGTATATAAAGTGTTTTTTTTTGAAGGCATGAACTTTAATTTTTTAAAGTATTTTTTCTAGAACCAAGAAATAGTTCACATGTGAATAGGTTTGTTCCATGTCCAAATTTGTATGTATTAAATGGATAGTGTTTAGACCATAGCACAGGCCAGAGAGCCCATTTATATAATTGGATAAATGTTTTGTACCCATAAAACAGACTTTTCTTATTGGAGTCTCTATTCTTTTTGTGATTCTTTCTTTGGAACATCTATGTCCTCTTTTCTGTGTGTTTGGATGTGTATTTGTTTGTTTCTGTATGTCTATGTTTGTCCCTATCAACCCTTTATCCCTACAAGTACATTTCACCCTATAAATAGTTTTGACCCTATAAACCCCATCATGTCACCAATGTTCAATTCCCATTGACCTCTAGGTGACATTCCCATTATAATTCCCATTGACGCCAATTTTGATATACCCATTTTTAACGTTAAGGTCCCATTGACGCTAAAGTGGCGCAATCCCTTGTGACTATGTTCAATTCCCCATTCACTCCATGTTAAATTTCCACATGTTAAATTCCCCTTGACGCCAAAGTGGCCCACGACCTTTTTGGCTGGGATTTCCATTGACACTAAAGTGACCCCATACACTACTACCACGCCTGTGTGAAACCAAGCAATTGAATTGAATATAAAAGGTTTCACACGAGTATGAATCAAGATCCAGAACGTAAGTCACCATCGATAGTCATTAAAGTAAGGCGATGGTCGGACCCTACTAGGTTATGAATTATTCTAATATCACTTACAGCGGAAAAACTAGATTGTGCAGAGACACAATGATCCAACCAAGAAACCATATTGTGCAATTACTGAGAAAAGTAACACTTATTATTGTGTTGTCTACCATGTTTTCTAAATGCTATATGACATAACCATATTCTCAACACAGTTAACAAAGTTCGTCTCCAAAGTGAGTGGACCCAGGCGTATAAGCATTCCAATCTCCAAAGATCTACACATTTGATGTACTTGCATTTTTACAACATAATTAATTTTACGAAGGTAATCAACAAATTACAACAAACTTTTGAACAAAAATCGCAATATAAATATACATTTACAAGAAAAGCAAAGAGGAATCGCCTGTCTTAATGCTTATCAATCTGCGATCATCCAGGTGTTCTACTGTAATTTTTTCAATACATTTCCGATATAAAACACCGACACCCCATTAAGGTATATCTATAATAATGTCTCTGGCAGAATGAATCACTGATGCACCAGATCAATTGAAATCCTCATTCACGGATGACAGATAGTCTAACTCACTCCCTAATAGTCACAACTCTTAAAGAAAACAAATGTCAGATAAATAGCATAACGTTTTCACATATTTTGTTACTAAGAATTAACCCCCTTAGCAAAGTGTTTCTAATTTTCCAAGACTCAATAAATTTTAATGGTGTTGCGCTGTGCTTTATTTTACCATCAATAGTAGTTCCACAATCTTCTCTTTGCATATCTAACTTAAAAGTTCTAATTAAAGGTTAATATCAGAACGAAAAGTGTCTAAAATATAGGGAGTAGTATTCAACACGCAGCATTATAGTGACTCCACTGTCTTGGGGGGTGGTGGTGGTGGTATTTGATCATGCACAAACTGGCAATGTGAATGGATCGTATGCTGTCACGGTCCTCTCCGTTGCAGTTATTACACACAGAAATAACCAACTATTCAGTTCATAAGCAATTTGCAAACGTCGTTACAGCCTTTATTGCCATGAAGATTGATAAAGATTCGGCATTTGTGCATGCATTTTAGATTGAATTTTGTACATAAATACTCTAAAGTTTGTATGAAACCTCGAAATGCAAGAAACTGATACTGTACTTTCCTGTAACGCTTTCAGATTGAAGAAACGTTCCATGCTAAGGTACCTTTATCAAAGCACATAATCTTACCTATGACCTTTATAGCTTACCTTTGACCTACTTCTCGTGTACATCTTGAAGGTCAATGTTTACTTATAGCAAATTGAGAAGGTGCAACTTATATATTATTTTTTTCGGATACATTTGTTTCTTTTGATGATAACAGGCTGTTTATAATTTATGGAATTCGAAGTTTCAATCATCTTTGATTGTCTTCATACAGCAGTGTGTAATTAAAGTTACCTACCAAGCATACTTCTTTGTTTTCTCTATATAAAGTTTAAAGTTTATTTCGAAACTATCATTTCTTTGGAAACTATTGTTAGGAAGTTTACGTTCATTGTCATGAATAGTTCATGAAATAAGGTTTTGTTAAATGCAAAAATATCGAAATATGTTCCGAAAAGCGTAATATCATTTCATTAAGTTCTGTAAAAAAAGATAATGGATGCTCAAATGGCAGATTTGTGAGCATTTTGGTTAAGCTACTGATTTTGATGCACTTCCTGGTTTTGATGTCTTAAGATTAATGGCACAGAGTATTTGAATTAAGCTACTGATTTTGATACACTTCCTGGTTTTGATGTCTTAAGATTAATGGCACAGAGTATTTGAATTAAGCTACTGATTTTGATACACTTCCTGGTTTTGATGTCTTAAGATTAATGGCACAGAGTATTTGAATTAAGCTACTGATTTTGATACACTTCCTGGTTTTGATGGTCTTAAGATTAATGGCACAGAGTATTTGAATTAAGCTACTGATTTTGATACACTTCCTGGTTTTGATGTCTTAAGATTAATGGCACAGAGTATTTGAATTAA
>JAECUM010082987.1:0-13671 GCA_016617855.1 Megalonaias nervosa | reverse complement strand
ACGCGACAATACTTCTCGACTACTTCAAAAAATGTTTCTAATAGATAAAGAACCAAAAATGTTAACAGACAGGACGAGTGTTATTTTCTATTGTTAATTGGAATAGTGAGTTTCATGTGAATAATTTTCGACGATAATATAATAGTTTTGCGCCATTTTAAACTATTATCTTCTGTTTCAGACACAGCGCTATCCTTTAATAACGTGCCGATACAGATCCTTGAATTTTGTGTTTAAATATTACTAGATATTTTTCTAAGTTTGGAGACAACGTCTTAATTATGGCAGAAGGATATTCATGTATTCATGTGGGCCAACCCAAGGATTCTGCAGCCCATAAAGAGCTGTTTGTATTATTAGTTACTATTAATTAAAGGGTTCTGCTTTCCGACAAGTCACTCGAGGTCAAAGGAGTTTTCGAAAGAGGTTCTTGCTGCTGTTTTGGGGGTGACTGGCGCTGGCCGTAAGGCTCCATTTGTTACTGGAATATTTCAGGTTAGGATTGGGTAGAAGTAAACCGATGCAGCTGCTGAATAAAATGGTCCACAGTTGTTTGTCTCCTTGTTGCAAACTTAAAATGGCGATGGCGGCAGCGACGACGCAATACACCACAAAGATTTGACAGAAAAAGATGATTTGCGTTTTAAGCACACTTTCTACGCACCACACCCACATCAATTGCTTTTATAGATCTTGAAGAGAAAAACTCTGAGAAGGAATAGCGGTTGCTGCTTCTGCTGTGTTGAACGGTGTGATGGTTGCTTTTTATAGTCGATGACTTCAGAAGCGTAGATTCAAGAATCAAAACTGGGGGCTTGGGTGAGATATCCTTTCCAACGCAATTTCACTTCTTTGGCTCGTCGTTTGCCTACTTTGCGGGTTCATCAATCGAGAATGTTTTGAATGTCACACACGTCTTCTGTTTTGGTCATTAGTTGTAACCCGGGAAAGTAAAAGTTCCTTTCAACATTTCGCCGTTCATGTCATAAATTTCATCGACGGGAGGATGACGGCCACGGCCTCGTCCAGTGACACGAAAAAATTCAGTGTTCGAGTTCGGTAAATAACCTTTGTCGAAGGTGCGATTGGACTTTCCAATACGCACCCAATATCCCGTCGTTAACAGGACGCGTTTCTTGGGGGCAGTATGAGACGTTTCAAACAATCACTCATAACGACCACTTGGTTGTCTGGGGTCAGATCTTCGCTGGCACATCTAATGTTCCGATGGTGAAATTGACTGTAAGTTTTGACCAAACGCCGTATGATGTCGATGTATTTGAGGGTGTATTGATGCATAAAATATTTCTACATGAATTCTTTCAAAGTGCATTGAAAACGTTCCATTACGCTGGTTTTGGTTTCTCGCTTCTCGTTGGTAAAAATTGGACGTCTATTTCTTCAATTAGTTTTGGAGTGCTTGGTTCACAAATTTCATGTCTTTATCTGTTTGCCATTTGACAGGATAACGACCGCTTTGTTCAAAAACAGTTTCAAGGCTCGCGTTGACTCCGAGCTCGGTTTGAAAGACAAAGCCACGGCCCAGGCAAATTTGGAAAAGACGTCGATAACACACAACAAATATCTGTAGCCGCGATTGTATGCGGTCAAATGAGAGGCATCGGCTAAATCGGCAAGCCATTGATGATCTTTGCCCCCCACTTTTGTTCAACTTCTGGAATCTTTTCGTTGAATGGGTTTCTGTAAGGTGTACGTGGCTTGTTCTTGCAACCATCTTTGCACCTGGGGTAAACGTACGCTTTTCATATGGGTTTTGGCAGCGATACAGTTTTGAGCTCCACCGTCACCGAACAATGGGCTGAATTGTAGTAAATGCTGGCTGAAAGATTCTCCATCAGGCCTCTCTTCAATAAGTCACCCACTGTTCACTGATGCTACTATTGGTTTCGTGGGGTTTGGAAACTGCTCGACGTGTCCGACGTGCCACAGGAGTAGGAGCCAATGGTATTGGTGGCAAAATGATCTCTTTTTTGTTGCTTTCTTTTTTCACTTTTTGATACCATTCTTTTTGTTGGATTTCTATCGAGCACGGGATCGACATCATCTTTTTAACCGAAGATGTGAGCTCTTCTCGTTGGGGAGTGGGCGAGGGGGGTATAAAGGACGCTGCAATCTGGCTAGGCACAGGAACCGACGGTGCTTGAAATACGTCTTCTAAGTCGTCTTTTTCTGGCATTCGTGTGGCTGCGGCTGTCTTGGTCACTGTGGTTATTGGTGGTGATTAACTTTTCATCCTGGCCTTTAAATCTTTCAGAGTCGGTTTCTGGTGAAAGAGTTGAAGACAATGCAAGGTTTGACCGTACCGTCGCAATTTTTCCGTTTCTGACAAATGGGTGCGATCCATCAATGATTGTAATTCTTGTTGTAAATGACATCTCGGTCAGATTAGGATTGGGAGTTAAACGAGGGGTCAGTTGCTCCAGCCAACGATGGAACTGCACCCATCGTTTTTAGGGCACAAAAGTCAGATTTCGTATTTCCATGAGATTCCAAAGTGCACGTTTGACGTCTTTCCAGAAAAGTGGTCCATTTTATCTTCTTCCTTCCCTTTATTTGTTGGTACTGGCTAAAACTTGTCCAATAAGCCCTCCAAACATAGGAGTAGCCAATCAGGATAGGCAGAATTTTTCCGAGTTGCAGCAACATTGTTTTCTTTTGAATGATGGTTATTTTTTGTGGACCATTTGGCAAACAACGTTTCGATATTTTCAAGAAAGACGTCCACGTGTTTCATATATTTTCTTTTATCGTAAATTTAATCGTGCTAGCGGGAACACTCTGCAAAGTACTCCATCTTTTGAAAACACGGACTTTTTTGCCATTTTTCCCCACAAGCAATTCAACATGACTTTGGCAAACGAGCATCTTTCTTCCTTCCTTTTCTGATGTGGTCTAAACTGATGCCTTCCTTGGAACGGTTCTCTTCTTTTGAATTTGTCTTGGTCTTCTGGAGTCAAGCATCAGAAACGATAACCTCTGGCTTCTTGTTTTACTTTCAAAAAGGCATCGAGGTTAATAAATGCATTTCTGGGTATCGTTGTTCTTTTTGTGCTTTTCTGTCTTGGCAAAGTGGTAAATTTTGTACACTTCTAATTTCACGCTGGCCCACGTTCCTGATAAAAGGCACAGCAAGCATGTGGCATTCGTGCGGCCTCCGAATAAACTGTCGCGTGGGTTTATGGGGTCCACTACGTTGTAACTTTGCACGATGCGCTTAAACTCGGGATTGATTTACAAACGTCGATCGTAGTCATGTTTCCCCATATCAACTATTTGGTATGTTTCTTGCTTTACCTTTAGGCGACGTTGGTAGGTTTCCTCGTAAAATTCCTACATGGAGCACTGTAAGAATTCGTTTTTCTTCTGTCCTTGAGGATAACAGGTCGGGCATAAGCATCCATTAAATTCGTACACAATCTTGGGGTTTTCTCAGTCCCAACCATCCACAGAAAATTTTCAATGGTGTTTACTCTACCATTACGGCATGTTCGGCCATTTTTCTTCCTTTTCACACAAGTAAAGTAGTCTGCGCACATCTGTGGTCCGTAGCTTGAGAGCATATGACAACTAGGGTATTCTCGGGCATGAATCGGTTGCGGTACATTAATGAGCAGGCTTTGGCGATGGTACAATCTTCATTAAAAGGATCGATCCCTCCGTGTTTGTTATGTATATTTAATTTATATTGTTTGTTAGTTTTCTTATTACTTTTTTATTTCATTACATGCTATTGTAATGTAACATTGTATGATGAACTTGACCTTATCCAAAATCGAGTTCATTTCTGATTGATCCTAACTGACTTTTTTTTTTACTCAGTGTAAACAACTAATACATAGCTAAAGTATTCTCTATGTGTTTGGGATTAAAATCAGTATTATTATCAATAGAAGTAAATATGTTTAGTTGGGTCTAGGTCTGGGTTTTTGACTTTCCTTAGTTTATCTTACATAATCCAGGTTATGGTTTTTATTTTGTCAACATCAGGATCATTCTAAGTGGGTATTTTCCATTTGGTAATGGTTTTCGTTCGAAAATTTTAGTTGTGCCCTGAGATCACGTAGAGAACTATATAATCTTGTAACTGACAGGATTTATTCAGTCGTGCTTTAAGATCTAGCACGTTTAAGTTGTATTATCTGCTGTGTCCAGCATTTCATTGTTGGGCTCGACATTTTATTTCTTCAAATTATTGAATTCAAGTAATTATTTTCTCTGGAAATACAAAAGTGCTCTGATAAAATTCTTGGACAGAGACGTTCACTGGAATTTATAGTGAATTCAAACCTGAAATTATATTACTGTGATTCAACAAAAGACTGGACAAATCTGCACTATATAAGCTACCACAGCCACATCAGCGTCTTCAGTTATTGGATTTATTCTGGACTTCTACTGAATTATATTCAGAAACTTAAATTACTAGGAATTGTGTCTGTAATTCTTGGATTATTTGGATTTAATTCGCAATACCATATGTTTGTTTTTCTCAGTTTCACTTTCTATTCCAGGGAAATAAATTATTTGTTGAATTTTACAAACTTTGTTGCCATTCATTCTTTTCCATGAACAGTTCTTGAAATTTTCCAGAACAACTCCGTAAAATGTCCACGTCAGAGCGAAAATACCTTAAGATTTCTCCTGAAAGTCGACGGGGCACGAAGCACTAGAGCGTTACCAAGCGTAGAAAGCTTCTGCATCCAGTCTCCATTCCAGCTGTCTTGACTACGTCTTGCCACTGGACAAAGTGGGGCCTGGAGGAGAGAGTGAGGCTGACGCAGCGCAACTCTCCCTCACTTTCATCCAACTCACACGCAAGCCATTTATGTCATCACCCGTCCCCAAGTCCTGCGGCAATGGGCGAGCTGCGACGTGACAGGTGTGGATGCACTAGCAGCCGTAGTGGCGGACCTGCGTGCAGGAGGCTCGGACCATAGTCGTCTTCCACTGATCTGAAGCAGAAATGGATTTCGGCAGCCGTCTGAGCGACTAAGCAGACCTCATCAAGATAGCGCTGCTTACCTCCGTAGCCTGAGGAAGGGGCTGGAAACGGTGCCCTAAATAAAGCCTGCTTCAACTACCCCGACCAGCTTAGCGCGGCTGGAGCGAATCTCATTATTGCGGTCGAAACACAAAGAAAACCCGAAAGGTTCCCCTTACTCTTGGTGCGTGAAACATACGCATTCTACTGGATCGTGCAGAGTCTTTCTTCTGCCCAACTGTAACAAAACAACTTGGATGAAACCACGGTCTAAGCACTGGCATCTGATCGATTACATCTTAGTCCGTAGGGGTGACAGGCAGGATGTCCGTGTGACCAATGCCATGTGTGGCACTGACTGCTGGACAGACCACAGACTAATGATATCCAAGATGAATCTTAGAATTCAACCACCAAGACGTCCACATGGAATTAAAGTCCCAAAGCGCCTCAACGTCTCCAGGCTGAATGTCTGCAACACTGAACAAGCTCTGTCTGAAGCTCTTGTTGTTGTTGTTGTGGGGCTTAACGCCATTTTCAGCACACGATAGGCTATACATGGCGACCAGTATTAATGGTGGAGGAAGAAACCAGGAAATCCCCGGAAAGAACCACCGACCCACGAGAAGCTACTGGCAAGCTTTCTCACATATCCACAGTCGCCGAATCCTAGACTCGAACCCACGCAGACAGAGGTGAGATGGCAGTGATCTGTAACGGAGAGCGCTTTAGACCACTCGGCCACTCGGGGCCCCGTCTGAAGCTCTGACAAGCCAGCTGGAAATCATAGACTCTAATACCAAGGACGTAGAGCAATGCTTGGCGGCCTTGAAACAGCTGGCATACTCTACTGCATATGAAGCCCTTGGCGTCACTGCGTGAAAGCATCAAGACTGGTTCGACGAGAACTGTGAAGAACTACAGTTCCTGCTAGAGGAGAAGCATCGTCTCCATCGTGCGTACAGAATTGACCCCAAGTCCACTGCAAAGAAAGATGCCTTCTGCAGAGTCCGCCAAGCTGTGCAGAAGAAACTGCGCGAGATGCAGGACACATGGCTGAGCCGAAAGGCTGATGATATTCAGTCTTTTGCCGACCGACACGACATGAAGAATTTCTATAGTGCTCTTCGTGATGTGTATGGCCCAGTAACAACAGGCACAGCACCACTCTTGAGCTCTGATGGAAGCACTCTCGTTACCGAGAAGAAGATACTGTATCGCTGGGCGGACACCTTGGCGGTGTCCTCAACAGAGCCTCTTGCATCAACGATGAAGCGATCAACCATCTGCCCCAGGTGGAGATCAACGAGTGATTGGCTGACCCTCCAACAGTGCTGGAAACTCATAAGGCCATTGAGCTCCTGTCTAGTGGGAAAGCTCCAGGAGCAGACACCATCCCAGCTGAGATCTACAAGTCTGGTGGGCCTAAGCTAGTGGAAAGACTAACAGAGATGTTTTGTGGGATGTGGAAGCAGAAACGCATACCCCAGGAATTCAAAGATGCATCCATCATCCACATTTACAAACGCAAAGGAAATCGCCAATCCTGCGACAACCATAGAGGAATCGCTCTACTGCATCGCAGTCAAGGTCCTCGCCAGGCTACTGCTGAACAGACTCACAGAGCACCTTGATCATGGCCTACTGCCAGAAAGTCAGTGTGGCTTCAGAAAGGAGAGAGGCACCATCGACATGATCTTTACTGCCAGGCAGATGCAAGAAAAGTTTCAGGAACAAAATGTCCAACTATACACCACCTTCGTGGACCTGACTAAGGCATTTGACACTGTCAGCCGGGAAGGCCTTTGGAAGATCATGGCCAAATTTGGATGTCCAGAAGTCTTCATTGAAATGGTGAAGCAATTTCATGACGGCATGCTTGCCAGAGTCCAGGACCAGAGTAACTATTCCGAGCCATTTGCCGCTACGAATAGTGTGAAACTAGGATGCGTTATATCCCCCACTCTCTTCAGCCTCATGTTCTCCGCTATGCTGATGGATGCTTTCAAGGACACTGATGTGGGAGTCGGTCTCCGATATCGACCGGATGGGAAGTTGTTCAACCTGAGGAGGCTTGAAGCAAAAACCAAAGTCCAAGTTGAGAACATTTACGACTTCCTGTTTGCAGATGACTGTGCCCTTAACGCCAGCACGGAGGCAGGCATGCAACAGAGCATGGACCAATTTCCACAGCGTGCACCAACTTCGGACTCACCATCTCCACCAGCAAGTCCGAGGTTCTGCAACACACAGTTCCTGGAAAATATTATCTGGAACCATCCATCACTGTCAATGGCCAAAAGCTCATAAATGTGGACAGGTTCACATACCTCGGCATAGACGATGAGGTCAACACCAAGATTGCCAAAACCAGCGTAGCATTTGGCAGACTCTGCTCAAATGTCTGGGATAGGAGAGGCATCAAGCTTGCCGCCAAACTTAAAGTCTACGCAGCGGTTGTTCTCCCCACCCCCCTCTATGCTTGCGAGACCTGGACTGTATATAGCCGCCATGCTAAACAAATGAACCACTTCCACCTGAACTCCCTGAGAAAACTGCTGAAGATCAGATGGCAGGACAAGGTACCGAATACAGAGGTGCTCATTCAGGCCGGCATGACAAGCATCCACACCATGCTGTGCAAGGCACAACTCCGATGGGCTGGCCGTGTTGTCCGCATGCCGGAAGAACGCCTACCCAAGAAGGTGTTCTATGGAGAGCTACAACAAGGCAAGAGATCTCACGGTTGTCGAAAGAAAAGGTACAAAAACACCCTCAAGGCCTCGCTGAAGAACTTTAGCATTGACCCTGACAGCTGGGAGAGCGTCGCTGCTGATCGATCTGCTTGGCGCAGTCAAGTCAATGCCGGTGCAGCAGCCTTTGAGCAGAAAAGACTGGTGGCCGCAACTGAAAAACGTGCTCTGCGCAAATCCAGGAAAAGCAGTTATGCAACTCCAAGTCAGCAACCTGTACATCCATGCCCCCACTGCAACAGACTCTTCCGGGCCCGGACTGGACTGATCAGCCATCTCCGAACCCACCCCCAATGAATTTGATGACATAAATGGTCCTCATCACCGATGGACGAATATCATCTTCTTACGACAATATTAGGTGTTTATCATTTCTGTTCTGGTTTCGTTGGTGAAAACTTACACAGAAATTACGAGCAGTAATATAATTATCTTTTCTAATTCAAAGTAAGAATGCACATACGTGAGCAAGATATTAGAAACAAGTTAAGTTCTTAGATGGATTCGAACACGGTTCTTTTGCGTGGCATGTCGATATGCTACCACTACAATTGGCAACATGTTGAATTATGTTGATCATAATATTATCGATGTCTATTGCAAAAATAGTTCTTGAGTTAAAAAAATAAAATTAACAATTCAGTCCAGTGAATTTTCAAAATTGTTTCTCTTGAAAATTTCATTAATTTAAAACAGAAAATAAGATTATTTTGTCATAGGCTGAAACATAAATTAGAATATAACCATCTTGTAAATTTAATTACATTATATACATTGGTTGTCATTTTTAATCTGGTTTAAAGTTCTGACTCCGTTTCATTGACTAGTAATTTTGGGTTGTAATAAAGCATACTGAATGTTACGTCATCACACGTCTCCGACGATATGACGCAGGTTGTACGACTCGCCTACACTACTCACATTTCATACACTCTCAGAATACATTTTATTATATCCCCTGTCAACGCCCATATCATTACACACGCACACACCCACACACAACATGTATTATACGATAAATAACTCCTTAATATTTGGGACGTACAGCCTTTTGTAGTCAGTTTCCGACTTGAAGTTTCAAATTTTGCGCAGATATACGTCAAACAAATTGACTACCTAGTCCTTTTCAATGTAGTTCATCGGTGAGGTGCAAATACCATTATGGTAATAACCATTGCATACTATAAAGGAACGACTGACAATTTGCATACATTTTAGACGTAAAGTTGGTAAATGGTGCTTCTCAGGATCACGAATTTGTCTGATCTTTTGGCATGGACCTTGGGATACTCGATAACTTATGACCTAATATAACTATAAATGTTGCTGTAGTTACTATTACCTTAAACACTGTACAAGATGCGTGTATTACTCACACTCACGACAATTTTACTAGCACTCCCTGTGTGCGGATCGAATTCCGTTGGTGAATTTTCCATCTATGAAGTTGGTCTTCATCAGATTTTGCAGAGGATGGAGTCTTTGGAAGCAGGCTTTTCGGAATGTACTCGGAAAACGGAATATTTGGAGCAGTCTCAGAAGCATCAGGCTTCAAAGATAGAGCAGCTAGAATCTATAGAGCACACGGTGGACGAAAATAAATCAAAAATTAAGAAACTGGAGAATAAACTGAACGAGGCTCTTGAAATAATAGACAAGCTGGTAAAAGAAGCTGAAATGACAAAACTACAAAGAAACTTCTATAATACATCCAGTAGCCACTTTCAGTCTTGTAAGAAATGTGAAGAACACATGCAAAACCAGAGTCTGGGTCATATCTCAGGCGGGTCAAACACTGAACAGATCAGCGGCAGTGGAAAGATTAGCGGTATATCGAAAATTTCCAGAATGAAACGGACCAGTAGCCTTGTAAACGCTAATGTGGCTTTCGCTGTGAGCATGACCGGCTGGAACGAGATTACACTGGCTCCTCACGAGCTTATTCCATTCAGTATCGTACAGTTAAACAATGGAAACGGGTTTGATTCAAACCTTAAATCGTTTATTTGTCCCGTGACAGGTATTTATTTCTTCACAGCCTCAGTCGGAACTTTTCAACATAAATTTGAAGCATCTATTGTTATAGACGGAATAGAAAAGGTCCGCATTTCAACTGGGGATGGTTCTGGATTTGAACATGGAATCAATTCCATCGTGACCCATTGCTCGAAAGGACAGAGAGTTTATGTATTTGCCAATCCAGGTGGTGTGACGTCAGCAGCAGATCTATTCTGTATGTTCTCTGGATTTTTGATAACTCAACCAGAAAGTATGTCGAGTTAATATCAGCAAATAAATGTGGGTGAAAGCGGGACATTGTGAATCTACTCTACTTTTCTAACCAAACAGCTTAATCTCAAGAATGTAATCTTACATATGGAATGCCCAAATGTATTGCATTGAGACATATTTACAAAAACTGTGTCGTTGATGTTAACAGCCAATGTCACCTCTTTTCCACTGTAGGTGATTAAATTCTTTATATTTTTTTCCGTAATGATGCTCTGCTTTAAAAGTTTTGGGGCATATATATATATATATATATATATATATATATATATATATATATATATATATATCCTCGAGGCAATTATTGTGATACATTCAGAAATAATATATAGGCCGAAAGTTTTCTTTTAAATATTGATCTTGTAACCAGATTAAAATAAAGAAAATATAAAGAAATGATTTTATTTCGTTTAGGGAGAAGATATTATATAAAGCCAATGCTTAAAAATGTAAACTGCTGTGAAAAATAGATTCATTGGCTCTGTAAAGGATTAAAAAAAGATCAAAGTAATTGCGTCTATTGTTTTATTCGTGACAGAATATTATCTGTGTGGATAGCATGATGTTTAATTGGAGTATAAATGTTTTCTTTCTTTGTTTACGGTGGTGAATGAGATTATGAATAGGTTGCTCTTTATCACGATTTCAACTATTCTCTTCCTTCTTTTCCTTCTCCTCATTTGTCATCGTCATTTTCATGACCCGTTTTACACTATTTCTTGTCATCAACGTTTTGCCTTTCCTTTTCCACGACCTTCTCTTTCCACTAATATATAATACCACAGTGAGTAACCAACGTGTGACTAGATTTAAATAAGGGCTATTTGTATTTTATATAAACAAAATAAATTTTATTTTAAAGCAGAAATTTCTGAACATGCCACAATTCTTTATATATATATATATATATATATATATATATATATATATATATATATATATATATATATATATATAACGCGACCTACTGTGATTAAAATCAGCTCATTTGACATTTTAATGAAAGCATTAATTTATTTTTCAGACGCATAAATCTCGTGTAATGACTATGACTGGATTACATATCATAAGCTCGGGGCCTTTAACCACTTCAGTCTGTAAAGTGTCTGCAACATATTTTACAACCTAATATATCAATCAAGAAACTAATTCCAACAGTAACAATGTCATCTGGGGAGCAATCTCCAGTTACATTGTGCATTGATGCAACGATCAATTTTGTATCTACATAAGTCGCGATAAGGATGGTCTTTATAATTTAGTCATGCCAGGGCATGCCGATGTGACTCGTACTGTATCGATTAATTGAGATCACATGCCGTGTACAATATACATTTGACGTTTTGTGGAAGATATGCATCTATTTCTCAAATTAATAGACATAAATATCCAAGAAGATTATAATAATCAATCGTATTTTTAAACAAAAGTATAAATGGAGTCTCCAACTATAATTAATATATCGTAGTTATTTGTAAATACAAAAAACACAACAATACAAACGTTTTGGACTTCTAACGTTTCTCTGAATAAAGTCATTAAAGATCTTTCTTTCCAATTTTGTACATCAAATTTTGTTTCTTGTGCTCATATTTTTTGCTACGGGTGCAGTTTTTAATCAGCGACGGAACGTTGCATTCTCGCCACCTATTAAAGAATGTAAGGAACACATTTAAGACACGTCCCTCTCAACATCATTTGTCTAAGCGACGGAACCGAAACTACCGGGCTATTAAAGAAAGTATACACAAACTTTGTCACTTGAAATTTGACCACCATTTTATTCTTGCACATGTTGTCGTAGCCTCGGTAAATAGCTCTTCAGACCTATTCTTGTCCTAAAAATCAATAACTTTGAATTTAATCAAGAAAACTACCTCCAAATCAACAGAACCGGAATGGGTACAAAAATGGCCCCTTCGTATGCTAATATTTTTATTGGAAAACTGGAGGCTCAACTTTTAGCATCAACTGAACTTACACCATACCGGTGGGTACGCTTTATCTATGATATAGAAATGAAGTGGGAACATGAAAAAGAAAGTCTGGACGATTTCATATCAAAGGCAAACAACTTCCGTCCTTCAATAAAATTCACGGTAGAAGTCTCCAATTCAAACCACGTTTCCTTGGACACAACAACCAAACTGGTAGAAAACAAACTCCATACAGACATCTACTCGAAACCTACCGACAAACACCAGTATCTCCTCCCAACCAGCTGTCATTCAAAAGCTGCATTAGGAACATCCCATATAGCCAGGCACTGAGGATACGCAGAATTTGCACGGACGATGAAACATTCCGAAAATGGTCTGAAGAGCTATCTAAACATTTAATTTACCAAGGCAACGACAAAGACCTGATTGCGGAGGCAACCCAAAGGGCTAAACAAACAAACCGCGATGACCTACTAAAATATGGAAAGAAGGAAAAGGCTGATAGTGTACCATTAATCCTAACTTACCCTCCAGACAATCAAAAACTAGGTAAAATCATCGGGAAACACTGGCCCATCGTGGAATCGTCGGATGCACTAAAGGTAATCCTCTCAAATAAACCTGTTATAGCCTATCGGAGACCAAAAAACCTCAAGGACATCCTAGTCGGGGCGAAGCTAATGCCAATCACTAATCAAGACCACCCTAGTCAATCTGGTCCCTGTGGCGATAAAAGATGCAAAACCTGTCAACATATGATAGAGACCAGGACATTTTCTAGCACAGTGACTAGAGAAAAACTGAACATGCATGGTCAAAAAACGTGCAAGCATACATAGTCCAAACAAAACGTGCAAAACAGAGAATGTAATTTATCTCATCACTTGTAAGATCTGTAGCCTTCAGTAGGTCGGAGAAACTGAAAAGCTACACAGAGGAATCAACCTTCATAGATCTGATTGGATCACAAAGAGTTGTTGTTGTTGTTGTTGTTGTTGTAGGGCTTAACGCCATTTTTCAGCACACGATAGGCTATACATGGCGGCCAGTATTAATGGTGGAGGAAGAAACCGGGAAATACCCGGAAAGAACCACCGACCCACGAGAAGCTGGATCACAAAGAAGCTGTACAGAAACCCGCTCGCAGAACACTTCTCCTTCCCTGGCCACACTTTCAGTGATATAACACTTATTGCAACTGCTCACAACCCCAACTGGAGTTCCGAAACCAGGAAAGAAAAAGAATCTTACTGGATACGCCGCCTTAGAACATTGAAACCAAACGGTTTAAACCAAGAAGACTAGAAAAAGACAGCTATGCACGTATGAAATTATTTATTTTTTGCAGCCGACACATTTTCTTTTAAATAATTCTCAAATTTGCTTAATAGCCTAAAATTACTACTATAACAATGAAATATCCGGGTTATAATTTGCGCTTACATAAAATTACGTTAAACAACCGATATTTTTATATTTCGTCGACTTCTAGGTCAAAAAAATATTTTCAAGCATCTGCAACAAGTTGAAATCAGCTAGCTGTATTACAATAAATGTAAAGGTTTAATTCCTGTGGAAACAGCCATGTAAAGTTTTGCAAACACAGCGGTTTTTCTGGGGTTTTTTGTTTGTCTTGTCTATGTTTTGTATTTTCCATTGAAAAAGACTTATTAAGAGTCGAAAGCGC
>JAECUM010082978.1:0-10717 GCA_016617855.1 Megalonaias nervosa | reverse complement strand
ATTGATGAATCTCCAGTTGTGTATTTATTTTGGAATACAGCATAAATTCAATTACTTTGTTTCTTTTAGTGTATACTTGTTTATTATCAAGCCTTAAGCATTAAAACAAAATGAACGTATAATAAATGGTTACTACATTTGTATGGAAAAATATGAACTTGTGCAGTTAATTACTTAGAAAGACTCGTTCATATTTTCCCATTCAAAAGGACGTACCCTCTAAGTCCTAGCAAAATAGCGAAGGAACTTGCGTCCGTGTACAGCTTGAAAAATTGGACTGACCGAGGGTATCCAGGTATTGAAGTATAACCGAGTTTTTGCTGTAATTAACTGAAAGCTTGCCCATAGTCATAAGTCCTTTAAAAAGCTAGATTTTACCTGGTTAGTGTCTACTTCGGTGTAGCGACTGTAGAACAGTTCGTATTGAACCTTCTGTAATATCCTAAAGGACCAAGAAATACCCTTAAATACTTACGGTTCACTGATGTCAAACAATTCTTCACTGCGTTCACATTTTGGGTTTGGGTCCGATACCACCAGCTCTTACCACGTGTCCTAAATAATGATTTTTTTTTCTTTACAGAATGACCCTTCTGGAGATGTATTTTTCGTCCTGCCTTTCTGAGCCTATCGAATACCTTTTTAAGGTGTGAGACGTGCTCAATAAATTCTGTTCTGAACACAGCGTAATTCATGAACACTTGACAGAATTTCCGTATTAACCCGCGTAGAACGGCTTCCATCAGACGCTGGAAAGTTGATGGACTGTTAGGAAGACGTCGAAACTCAGAGTCCTAAATGACAGCAATAGGTTGTATATTGTCGAGATTCCAATATCCGTTACTGTTTTCGATGGTATCTAGCAAACATGATGCCCCCATGCCCCACCCCATGGGCTGCTAGATTCTTGTATAGTACTCTGTTGTAGCATATTTGACACCATACCCTCTAGTGCCTGCGTTTGCTCAGGGGACATTTTGTGAGCTCTCTTCCCGAATGTTTTTGTTTCATTTGGGTCAGTTTGTTTTTGTGTTTCAGAATATAACAACATCCATATTTACCATTTTCAAATACAAATAAATCACCGGATTGATATAAAAGTTTTCTTGTTTATCATGTATCTTGTCATCATTTAAAAATTGTCCGTTTCAATTTTAATGCTTTCTAACAGCTTTGTGCACCGCCAACTTATTTAATTTGAAGTGATACTTACTGTCATCTTTCTCAACCTTCCCTTCTAAAGAGCAAACACTGCCATACGCAGACAAACATAAACTTTCTTATGTTTTAATCTTGTGTAATTTCTATGATGGAATCAACCACATTACATATACAACTTCAACCTCGATTATTTTTAACATACCCTTGGCTTTTGCTACTAATAACTCATTCGATTCAATAGAAGGCGAGGTAGAGTAAAACCATTTACTCCACTGGGTAATGATAAATCTGTTAGCGTAGCCACTGTTATCACTTGGGACTGGGGGGAATTGGTTCTTGAGCTACAAGCTAGCGCCCGGGTACAAATGATACTGTCTTCTTACTGAAATCGTGTATTCCACCGATGTGATTTAGAAAATCCAAGCCCAAGATAAATGAAAGCTGCAAGTTTGGCACAATATAAAGCTTTGTGTATTTTTTACTTTTATACTTGGAAAATCATCGCCACGTCCACTCGACGTAATTTGGGATTTGATTATTTTCGGTGTCCTCAGAATACACTGTCAATCTAACTTTACATAATTACAAGTAAATACTAACTTTTCCCTGACTAAGGATAAAATATACTCTTTAACACCTTAATCTCTTCAAATTTCAGCATTAAAAATGACTCAGACTCCATTATGTAGGTACCTTACCTGGGGGAAAACAACTAATAAAAACAGAATACATTTTAAATCAGATTTCCTGACCGTAAAATGATTCTTTTATGGGAACAAACTTCAGGACGACAGTGAGTCAAACAGATGCAGCGTGACTGGATGAAAAATGATCTTTTGTAACAGTATTTATTATCATCCTGATGTTTGGTTTCTTCGTTGACCACGCTTCCCTAACAGTTATCCTAGACGGTGTTTCTGTCTCAGTTAGGTTGACTGTCGAAATAACTTTGACACGTGTCGTGCCACGTGTTTGGGGTAAGCGATGTTCCTTTCTTGTAAAGGTGCCAGAAGTTGTTGTAATGGATTGTAACGTAATAAAAAAAATGGAGATAACCCGGATATTTTCTCAGTGATTTACAATCCAGTAGTTAAGCTTTGTTTCAAATACAAGACATTTTTGTTTGCAATCACATTATTTATTTATGATGATGATGATGATGATTATTATTGATGTTGTTGTTAGTGTAATTATTATTATTATAAATTATTATTATTATTATTATTTACAGTAACATTCGTCACGAAAACAATTCTGATATTCTCAAAAACAAAGTCTTTCTTTTAACTACACAATATTAGTAATTGTAAAAGGAGACAAACAAACTCGACTCTTTGTCTGTATAAAACCATTTTGTTTTAGATATACCCACTGTGCCCTTCATGATTCACTTTACAGCACTTTTCAAATTAGCGTATGCCCATTTTGTTTTTTTTGCCTGTGTACATTTTCTGACTGGATCTAGTCAATAACTACTGGAAGCTGGCTTGTTTTGCAGCTATCTTGTGTTCCTATATATAAGACAACTTGTAGGAAAAATAGGAGTTGAACAAAACTTTGCGAAAGCTCTTATTAATCATATACATTATATATATATATATATATATATATATATATATATATATATATATATATATATATATATATATATATATATAAGGAGATATGAAAAATTATGTTGCTATGGATACTAGATTATGTATATGGATACCATCAAACCTAGAGGTCAAACTGAGACAATAACTCTTCTGTAAGAAGAACACGAAAAGTAAATATCATGTTGAAACATTTCTTCTCTGTTCAAGAAACTTGCATTATTATATCAGCAGCTTTGCAGATAAATTGTGATCAGTCATGTTCGTCCGTGTATGATAGTAGGAAGAATCTCTTCGTAACACACCAGCACACCCTCACACGTACTATCTACGCAATTTGAGAGATGACTAACTATATTTGGTAAGCTACTTAATTTTGGATAATAATTGACGGAAAATGTTTATAAGTCGAATGCAGAAGTCGGAAGGGTCAAAAATCATATTTTAACAATTACCAGCGGATCTCTTGAACTTTGTCTACACCGATCGAGGATGAATTGTAATATCTGGTATGATGTTTCTTGAGGAGAAAAAAAGCAGGGTAGTTTTGCGGTAATTTGTTTTAAATCAAGTAACAGTATTTAACCTAGAGAATGAACAAAATGTAATAATTTCAAATTTTATGAATTGACCGCCTTTTCTACAGTTTGATTGGATGTAAACACTCACGTGGTACTGATCTGGAATATAATCAATGTATGGCAATACATTCAGGAAATATGGCAGAATCTGGTTTTCATGCAAGTCGTTCAAGATGTTGATTAAACGAGGTTTCACGGCGAATTCAGACTGGGAAAAAAAAAAAGAAAAGAGAAAGACTGCAGATTCCAGTGTTCAAAGGCTCCAAAACGTATGAACTGATGGTTATTGACTATTTCTGTGTCAAAGCTGTAGGACACAAAAAAGACCGCATAAGTTTATCATTGGGTAAATCCATTACTGGCCCCTTTACTCGATGTGTACAGAAGGAAAGGGGTCCTTACGTAAGAGAAGTCCTCGTGTTAATGACATTTACCTGCAATAATGTTGCCATTAAATGTCACAAGATAACATTAAACGACGACTGAACACGTGCTGTCTTGTTAGATGTCACGTGTGGCATTTACAGCGGATGCTATAATTTTGAATTTTACAGTATTGCCGTTATGTTAATCAGTGGGGATTCTGTAGAAGATTGCAAACTTTGATTTAAAAAAATAGTCAATTTTCAAAACAAAATATTTATATTTAATTATTATATAGATTCTGTATTGAAAAAATACTTTTACAAAACCTTGGCAAAATTTATTATTTCGTTTTGGAGGAAATGATTCGACGTAGGATCCGATCTGTTGAAATTGCTGGAATTTTTATTTCGTTTCAAGCTAAACTACAATCTACGTACCCAACTATTTGTGAAATTAAGGAAAATCCCTAAATATATCTTTCAATTATTTATCCTTAAAATGTTAGAACAGGCCAGAAAGAGAAAACAAATGGACATACATTTTGCATCAGGAAATAGAAACGAAAGACTAAAATAATTTGGTTTTGATGTTCACGGCAGAGCAACACAAGTGGGCTATTTAGGGCACACAATGGTATCTGATCCAGACTGATCATAATGTAGGCTTCGATCCCTTACAATTTAAGTCACTAATCCTGCACTCTGTCCACTGAACCGCTGCGTCTACTGCCTCCATTGGTCGTCTCATACGTCATAAAGAAAAAAAAGAAGAAAAAGATCTTAAGGAGAAAAATACACAAGCTATTTCGTATGAGACGCCGTAGCGGACAAACACAATCTTCACACATTTCACAATAACTTGAATGAAATTTAAGCCTGACTTTGTTGATTCATTGATTGTTAATTGGTGTCAAATGGCATATAAGCGCATAAGGCAATGCCAGTAAAGTACGTTGTGGAAAGGCACACCACATCAGCCGGTCTGGATAGGACTCAAATCCGAAACCCACTGATTATTAAGTCTGGCATGCTAACCACTAAGCCACCTTGTCTCCTTTGCATTCTAACACGTCCCACTCGTTGCTGAAATAAAAAATGATTAAAGATTTTAAAATACAAGCTAGTTTTTCGTCAAATAATAATAATAATAATAATAATAATAATAATAATAATATTATTATTATTATTATTATTATTATTATTATTATTATTATTATTATTATTTAAGTAACAGTAACATGTTTTAATTCTTTGTTTTGTTGGAGACTTTTTCTGCGTGAGAAGAAAACTGGAATCTAATTATCTCCACTTTTATGTTAATTTTGAAACACTAGCAAATACAGTTGCGATTTATGATCCCTTACCATGATCAAACTCCGTACAGAGTTTGGGAAGTGACATACGTCATACCACCTACAGTACTACTTCCAGTTTTAAAGACCGTTCCTTTCTTGTCAAATTATGAAATCTTACAGGAATACGAAACTATTTTGAGTTCTTATCGGAATAGCGCGTGTTTGGAAAAGCGATTTTGTTACCATTTCTCGCTGTGCACATTTTCAGTCCGGTGGATGCGACAGCTGTAGAACACGAGCCTTCTGCACCAGAATCTCATTCACTCAAATTTATGATTTGCATCTATGTCTCGTGCGTTCGATATTGGATATGCAGGTGTTTCTTTTTATGAACAACTATTCTGGATTTGGTGGGGAATAAACATTCCAATTTCACGTGTTGTATCAAAAATGCTGGTCCTAAAAGTTCCATTATCTAGGTCATAAACTCTTGTAACCAATACGTAAATTAGGAATTCTCGACGTATGACATTGAAATTTGAACCACCGCCGTGTAGTTCGAACGACACAATCTAAAACCTCGACATAGAAAATATAACTTTCAACCACTACTGTTTAATTCAACAGACACAATCTAAAATCTGGACCTAGAAAATAGAATTTTAAGGACAAGCATTTCTGATACAACACGTGAAATTGGAATTCTGGACAATATAACATTAAAATTTCAACGGCAGCGTTCTGATTGGACCAGCTTTTGTCCGTTAGGGCACCTCAAATACGGAGCCTCATAAATTCGCTAAGATGTTTATTCCCCACCAAATCCAGAATAGTTGTTCATAAAAAGAAACACCTGCATATCCAATATCGAACGCACGAGACATAGATGCAAATCATAAATTTGAGTGAATGAGATTCTGGTGCAGAAGGCTCGTGTTCTACAGCTGTCGCATCCACCGGACTGAAAATGTGCACAGCGAGAAATGGTAACAAAATCGCTTTTCCAAACACGCGCTATTCCGATAAGAACTCAAAATAGTTTCGTATTCCTGTAAGATTTCATAATTTGACAAGAAAGGAACGGTCTTTAAAACTGGAAGTAGTACTGTAGGTGGTATGACGTATGTCACTTCCCAAACTCTGTACGGAGTTTGATCATGGTAAGGGATCATAAATCGCAACTGTATTTGCTAGTGTTTCAAAATTAACATAAAAGTGGAGATAATTAGATTCCAGTTTTCTTCTCACGCAGAAAAAGTCTCCAACAAAACAAAGAATTAAAACATGTTACTGTTACTTAAATAATAATAATAATAATAATAATAATAATAATAATAATAATAATAATAATATTATTATTATTATTATTATTATTATTATTATTATTATTATTTGACAAAAAACTAGCTTGTATTTTAAAATCTTTTATCATATTTGATTTCAGCAACGAGTGGGACGTGTTAGAATGAGCTCTTAGGAATGCAAAGGAGACAAGGTGGCTTAGTGGTTAGCATGCCAGACTTAATAATCAGTGGGTTTCGGATTTGAGTCCTATCCAGACCGGCTGATGTGGTGTGCCTTTCCACAACGTACTTTACTGGCATTGCCTTATGCGCTTATATGCCATTTGACACCAATTAACAATCAATGAATCAACAAAGTCAGGCTTAAATTTCATTCAAGTTATTGTGAAATGTGTGAAGATTAAACTCTGGTTTTCGAATATTTTAGCCCTTCTTTCCTACAATCAGGGCAGGCCCGACCATATGAGCAAACTAGGCGGTCGCCTAGTCGCCTAGTGTGCCAGGCTTTAACAGCTTTAAGTCGCAGCGCCAAATTAAACCGAAGTGAATTTTTGGGGGACGGAGGGAGGTGGCAAAGTCATAGTGCGCCAAAAACTCTTAAGCCATCCCTCCCTACAATATGCAAACTCACTTCAATAACGCGTAGACATACGAATTTCAGACAAGAAGATAAAACGGAACTTGTTGGACATAGACCCACTAGAAAAGTAAGATGTCTCATTTAACCAGACTCTTATGTGAATCGGAGAGCTCCATGCCGGCTGAGAGTCCGATAAATGTCTATATAATTGATTACCTACGGATGTCCCTCATTTATTCTTCTTTGAATTATTTTCCTGTCTAAAAAAAATAGAATGTATGTACCATAATGTCCATCAGCAATATCTGTACAACAGCGATAAATGTGAACATATTTATAATTAACCCTGAAGATGGTAGACTGTATATGTGAAAGCAAGGGATATCGTGCCCCTGGGGGGAGGGTTTGTGGGGGGATGGGGGTTGTACAGAAGCAAAAAACCGTTATTACTAATACATATTTCATGTGGTCGATCAAAATGAGAAGCCAAAAATATCAATTTATCTGATCCGGACATTAATTAAGAACGCTGATTAATCGGTCGGTCTGTCATCGACTTTACCCGACTTTTAGTAAACCTCGCTTTGTTACTATCGTTTGTATAGACCTTTACCAGGCCATCGTCTAGTTAAGATCTCACAAAAGCCACGCAAGAGGTCTGACTGAACGAGACTGCAAGGTGCTCATAAAGCCAATCCATTTTTTCAACTTCACAAGCATCACTCTGCGATCATGGGTACAAGTAAAAATCTCCTTACTCTTTTTCTTCGCCAATTGTAGGGTTTTCGTTAACACACACACACACACACACACACACACACACACACACACACACACACACACATACACACACACACACATATAACGACGATGACGTCGATCATGATGACATTAGTAGTAGTATTGCTCGCTGGCATTAATAAAAAACAAAAAAAAAAACAAAAAAACGAGTAAATAGAAATGTGCAGTAATTTTCGAACAAGGTGAACAAATTGAAGGACTAAGTCAGCCCCCCCCCATGTTAAAATGTGTATAAATCAGGAAAAAAATGAGCATAATTTGCACATATTGCCTTTTTGTTGACAAGGGTAGCAAAATACCACTTTTCATTGAAATGAAAATCTTTGCTCAGCGTAATTGTGGGATATGGTTCTGCCGCTTTCTTGTATTTAAATACAGTCTATCCGAGCGTTTGCAATGTAATATTTACGCACGCAGTTGTGATAATTGATAACATGTACGGGTAATATTAAGGTCGAATTATTTCTAAGAGGTGTAAATTTACCGATGATCAGTCGTAATGTCGTGATAAATGACACATTTTTTCACTATCAGAAAACGTGATAACAAAAGCTGGACATAGTCATTCTTTAATTTATAATACTAAAGGTAGGCAAACATTTGGTGCCAGGGCGTACTGTAATACCAATCAACCAAGTGCAGCCAAATATGATGAAAAAAAATACGATACATTTGTATATAACTCAATAAATCATTCTCCATTATCCAGAACTTCTGAAGCGCAATAACCGTTATCCAGGTCTTCAGAAGCATAGTGACAATTATCCGGGACTTTTGAAGCATAGTGACAGAATTTAATATTTACACCACTTTAGATGAAGAATACTTTACAATCTGAACATGAATCAAATAAAATAAAATAAACGCCGTCAACAATATTTACCTTTGTATCTACCCTGTAGAAAAAGTCGATTAGCATACGTTTAAACTATCAAGGCAATAAAATATAGTTTCCCATGCCCTTTCATCGCAGCTTGCTAAACTCACACCTTATGAAAAATATATTTACCTATATGTACAAATCTATCCTGATGTATGGCTCACATGACGGATCACGGGGACTTTGAGAACATGAGAAAAAGTCGAGAATGCGTCTTCTTCTTTACAGAAATGATCGAATGAAAAGAGAAGTATTATCCTCCATGTAATTTCGTGAAGACTTTAAAATGGCAAAGATGAAGATATGAGTAACTGACAAAAATATAAACGTAGGATAGTGGATGGAGACGCTTTTAAAAAATGTTGGTAATTTGAGACATGAAGATAAGAATTTCATGTCGCTTGCGTTTTATAACAAAAAAGTTTGTTCTTCTTTCACCGAAAAGAATTCAGCAAAGTTTGTGAAATCATGACCTCTTGTTTCGAATCCAAGGGTTAGGTCTCCTCGTATTTGTTCAGCTATAGTACATTTTCGTTTTACACATTGCAATGCCTTCAATTACAAAGTAGGGAATGGGATTGGAGCAAATGTTTTCACAACTTATCGATGATAGTAGGTGTTGATGTTTCATATTTAATATTTTACGAGTATAGAGCTTCTTGTGTGCCTCTCTATCGTATCTGTGACTCATTTTGCACAGTAATCCCTGAACAACTCTGTGACATATTTGGTTGAAAATGATGATAGAATGAAGCTCTGTGACACATTTATTTAAAATTGATGATACAATGAAGATCTCTGACACATTTGGCTTAAATTGACGATACAATGAATGTCTGTGACACATTTGATTGAAATTGATGATACAATGAAGCTCTGTGACAAATTTTGTTGAAAATGATGAAGCAGTTTTCCTAAAAGTTCTTTTACACTTTTATTGTCGTGCACGAATCGAGAATGTATCTCCCATGCCGACCTATATTATTTCGGAGCGTTATAATAAATACCCAAAACACCAAATACAATATTACCTACAATGAATTATAATTAATAATTGTTGCAACGATATAAAAATCCATCACAATTCATTGCTCAGTATGAATTTGATGTATTATCATCGTATCGTTTAAGTAACTTAGATACACTGCAAGGTTATTTAACATTATTTCATATGGATTTCGTATTATCAAATCAAAAGAACGTTTTCCACATCAGTAAGATAACGAGAGAGTCTTCAAGTCTTTGTAGAAAATATCAAATGTTAGACGAAGACCAACGAATTATAAGCGTCTATGTGTATTCACGTGTCTTCAATAAGATAAAATTAACAAACGGGTCTCTACACTCTTTAATTTTAACTTAAATTTAAATGAACATGAAGGTAATTGCCCTTTATATCACTAGGAGCGGGATAGAAACTCGTCCCTAATGTGTGTGCGTTAAAAAAGGCATGCGTCACGCGGTAATGTCTCTGGACCTGTGAATGATGGAAAAATGTAGATAAACGAAGCAACGGAAAAGGGAAATTTAGAAATGGAAGATAGAAACAATTTTATAGTTGGTAGCAATTTTAATTAACTCATAATAATGATATAGATAGGTGTGTATTGCTGTGGAAACGGCGTTCCCCTTCCTTTGCGCTCGCCATTGTCCCCTCCCCGCATCTGAGAAACATGCATTCCCTCACTTTCTTATTTGCGTTTTCTCATTTCTGTATTTAGCGCTACACCACTGGACTCAGATGAACTGTAAATACATTTCAGTGTTTGAATTCCTTCTTGCTGTTTCATCATTTCGCTTCGTTTTTATTTCCAACTTGTTTCAGTATGCTAGCCAGTATTTAAAAGCCAGCGTGTTCAATATTCAGGCAGTTAACCATACAGTGTTTGTAGTCCTCTATTTCTTCATTTAAACCATCTTATGCCTGTCTTATATTTATTTAATAAAAAAATTCAAAATCTAAAAGAAGCAACTTATAAATTTGAAACGGAGATTGTGATTAGTCGCCAAAGGTCAAGAACTACTTTTTGTTTTCTTGCAGCGGACGCGCTGGACAGGGCTGAATAGAGCTCATTTATTCCGTCAATACACTGTTGCTAGTTGAAGTAAAGCTAAGGCCTAACTGCGTTGGAAATGCAAGTATGTGTATTTGTAT